>JANHFL010005058.1:10516-46782 GCA_032468155.1 Oxyrhabdium leporinum
CCATTTGGGGGGGGGACACACACGAAGGGGACGGGTTGGCCCCTTCCCCCCAATTCTGTTTCCTTTAAGCAACGCTTACAATTGTTCTAGAAGCATTTTCTCAAAGCGCCGCTGAAAAAGTTCATTCTCCTGAGTCCCGCCGATACCGTGTTTTTGCGTTGGTTAGGAAATCAGGCAGGGCATCGCGGGCTTTTCTACTCCCCCTGTTTTGAAAGATATTTCTTGCTAGTGACGGCTGTTCCCTCTTCGCTTTTCTTCAAGCACATCATGGTAATCGGCAAGAGCCAGAAGCTTGGGGTTTTTTTTTCCTTTTTTTCTTCTTCTTTTTTTAAAGAAAACACCAGTCTCACATGAAAAGTGAAGCTTAATGGATTATATGTGCCAATACTCAGATTCTAGAGATGTGGGAAGAGAACGGAAGAAAGTTTCTGAAGAAACGCTTTTTTGTTTTTCCTGAAGGAAACTTTGTTTGGGAGGGGAAAAAAAAGAAGCTAATAATAATAATAACATGACAAATGGTGAAAGCAAAACACAGGCAATCCTCGCCTTATGACCCCAATGGAGCCCTGTTGCTAAGCGAGACATTTGCCAAGTGACTGCTTGCCCAGTTCTGCTGACGCAGCACTCAATTAAGGAACCCAATTCTTTTTTTTTTAATCCCACCCTTGTTTGTCCTTCCTAATATATATCCCCACTGGAGAGGGTAAAAGAGAGAATTCAACCTGTTTCTAAGGCGCAAGGCCCCTCCCCTTCTCCCATCCCACCCTCCGGAAAGCTCCCTATCTCGCGCCCGAGATGAGCCTCAAAAAAACCCAAAACCTCGCAAAGGCGATCAAATCTGCCGAGTTCAAAAGAGGAAATTAATTTTGCAGCAGGAAGCAAGCAAGAGCCAGAGACACAAATATTGCTCCGTCTACTATCTCGTCTGGCATACGGAGCGGCTCAAGCTCGCCAGAGGATCTTCCGCCAGCTTTTTTGAACCATAAAATAACCTTACTGATGGAGACTGGAACTTTCTCTCTTCTCTCTCTCTCTCTCTCTCTCTCTCTCTCTCTCTCTGTCTCTCTCACCTGCCTGGCCAAATTAAGCTGTCCAAATACGATGATTCATTTGGGAGGTTTTGTGTTTGTATATGTGTTGTTGTTGTTTTTTCCCCCTTTTTCTAGCCAGTTTGTTTTCAGCTACAAGACCCTCTGCGGAAGCCAAACAAGTCGAGATTGAGGCCTACGTAAACCAGCTTGGAGTTTGGAGCTAATAAAACGGTTCCTCTGGAATTTTAATCAAGGTTGCAATCTCTACAGCAGCTCTGGGAAGGAAGACGGGGAACTATTCTCAAGCTGCGAGAACAGAGAAGGTAATTAACACCCCAAGAGAAAACCTTAGTAAGCTCGGAGATTTTCCTTCTTCTTCTTCTTCTTCCTCATCAAAGGGGCAGCCTTGCCATCGAAGGATAAAAGCAGCAGCTCCTCTGACTTGACTTTGGATGGCTTTTAAGAATCTTTTTTTTTTTTTTTTCTTTTCCCATTTTCTGGACCCCAAAATAGAAATTGTAGTACGTATGTGTTGTTTTGGGTTGCTCTTAAAGCTAAGCGGGATCGGGTCTGCTGAATGACGGGGTGCCTTGACTTACAACCTCTCCTTTAGTGACCATTTGAAGTTACCATGGCACTGAAAAATTAAGATCAATTTTCACACTTAACGACCGTGGCAGCTTCTCGGTTATGTGATCAAAATTCAGACGGCAACTGGCATGCATTTATGGTGGTTGCAGTGCCCCATGGGTCTTGTGATCACTTTTAACGACCTTTTGATGAGCAAAGTCAATGAGGAAGACAGATTCACTTAACAGCCGTGTCACTAACTTAACAACCACAGCGATCCACCACAACTGTAGCAAGAAATGTTGTAAAAAGAGGTGAATTGTCTTACTTCATTGCCATTCTTAGCAATGGAAATTTATAGTTATATAGTCATATATAGTCATAAATCAAGGACTATCTGTAGATCACTCTGGGAAGTGGAAAAAGAAAATATCTCAGAGGGCCCATTTCTACACTGCTTCCAAGAAAGCCATCCTGAGTGGACCATACTGTCACCAGACTTTTACCGTTCTTCAGGAAAGAAACTTTTAATTAAAGAACCAAAAGTCCTTTGGGAATGTGTTGGAGAATTTCTCTCTCTCCTGGAGAAATTGACCATCCTATTTTTCCAGTCATAAGGTCATCACTGCCCAGATGTGGTGTCTCCTTTATCTTTCTGCCTATCCCATTCTGAACGAAAGAGATGGAGTTATTTGGAAGAAAATTAGAGCCAGCCACTTTTACCCTGGGTGCAAAATTTCATGAATAGGGGAACGACGCGATCGTCAGGAATCAAGCTGGACTCAAAGAGACGGACTTAGCATGTGGCAGCATCCAGTCAATGTAGGCCTATCTCAAAAAGTTAGGCAAGGACTCAAGAAGGTTGAAGATTCCTTTTTTGGACCTTGTAATTTAAATCCTGATTTTTTTTTTTTTAAATAATAATATATTTTTTTAAGGGATAAAAGACTGGAAGAGGGGATGGTGATATCCAAAAAAGATTATGCTTCTGTAGGCTGGAACTTGGGTTCCAGGACCATGGATAGTTCCTGAGAAATGGCTTCCATTACAACAGAAACCTTTTCACCAGATTTTGGGTACATCTAGCAAACCTTGGCTGACCTCAACAAGCTTAGCAGAATACGGCATATTTAGCATTGGATGAGAGACCACAAAGAGATCCCAGGGCTACAAGCCAGACTGGGAAGTTGAAAAAAAAGTACACATTCCAGCACAAGGCAACTGCTTTCATATTGCTGTCACTCTTCAACCTTCAACTATTTAGTTAACGACTGTCTGAAGTTCAAACAACACTGAAAAAAAAGGAGACTCACACCTGACCTTTGCACTTCCTACCAGTGCCACAGACACATAAACAAGATTAGGGTGCTTCCCTCCAGAAGTTGTGGGTGCTCCATCACTGGAGGTCTTCAAGAAAAGATTGGATCACCGTTTGTGCGTAATGGAATAAGCCTTGAGCAAGGGTTGGACTAGAAGACCTCCAGGAGCCTTTCCAGGCTTTTCAGAAGGAGGAAAGGGCACCGGGAGATGCCTGAAAAAACGTGATTTGAATGTAGTTATTTTTTTTCGCCCTGTTTCCCACCCATCCCCAAGGCAAAATAAATAATCTGTTCTCCTGTAACGCTCCCCCAAACACAATAAGCACGGTATCTCCTTGATTGAAGCAAACCTTCAGCGTGATCTTAATCAGTTTGTGACGCTGCCGTGTGCTATTTTTATACAAATTGTCTCTCTCTCCTTTTTTTCCCCCCAGTTGTTGTTGCAAAGAATGAGATGGGAAGAAGATGTTCAGAAACGCTTTGATTTAACCGAAAGGGTTGCGGGAAGGAAATGATGTTAGTTCAAAGCCGGTTTCCAGTTGCTGGAATCTGCCTTTTGTTTGGCTAATAGGCTGTGTGGGAGGGATGCAATCCCATCTACGTGTGTGTGCTTTTGTAAGGTTGTGGAGCTGTGAGGGTGTGAGCAATCCCTGAAGGCAAGGGCAATTTTGTGTGGGTTTGCATTGTTGCCAGCTTTTGGAGGTGGCACATCTGCAGATAGTCCGCTGTGAAGCTCTATTTCCAGTTGCATTGAAAGATTGAATAGAATCGCTTTATTTGGCCAAGTGTGATTAGACACACAAAGAATTTGTCTCCGGTGCAGAAGCTCTCAGTGTACATGCAAAATGACACAGTAATAATAACCACAACAACAATACCAATAAGAGGAGGTAGTAGAGAAAATACTAGGAGGAGGAGCTAACTAAAGATTCAAGCCATTGTTTGACAAGGTGGAACTCTGGTTAGAAAGTAAGGAATCTTTGGTGTTCTCCGAGCTTCTCTGTTTTCTTGCAGACGTTTCATTACCCAAACTAGATAATATCATCAATGATAGACATTACATAGAATTGATGATGTTACCTAGTTTGGGCAATGAAAGGTATGCAAGAAAACAGCCAAGCTTGGAGAGCACCAAGGACCCCTCGTTTCAAACCTGAGCTACAAATATTGTCAGACTACAAGCTACAATAAGGCTAGAAAGTATTGGATGGATGGATGGATGGAGGGATGGATGGAGGAATGGAAGGATGGAGGGAGGGAGGGATTGAATGGAATGGAGTGTGAATTAAGGATGGCTGAATTACTTACATTTTTGTTTCTTCAGGATTCAGACCTTCTCTGATGGTTTGGCAGACGGAGTCTGAATATCCCCCCCTTGTCTGTCTTTAAATAAGACACCTCATTAGTTCTCACCTTTCCCTTTATTGTGCTTATTGCTGTACACATTCCACAGCCTAAGATACCATAATGAATGGTTGGGATACTGTGAAAATTACAACCTGATTAGACTCATGTAAGCTCCACGGGAGAAGGGGAGAAAAGCAAGAGAATAATCTTGATTGCTTTCGCCCTTCGATCTTATTTCGTTCGTGTGTGAAGCATCTAAAAACCCTGGTTTTTGTTCCCTCCAAACCCTCTTTAAGCACACCTAAACCCTTGATTTACAAGTAAAACTAGGACTGCTGAAGGAAGTGAGCAGTCTTCAGGGTTTGGGGCAAACCATGGTCCTCGCTTTGGGATAAACTAGGCTTTTGGAGAGAAAACTGAAAAGGCAGCTTCTTAATGAGTGTTTTAAAACAGACGGGGAAGCAGGAAGCTTTTAACTAAAGAGCCAAAAGTCCCATTAAGCTTCAATAAGATTTTGCCATGCTGATGTTTATACAATTGGTTTTGAAGACACCCCCCCCACACACACTGTAAATTCTCTGTAAATTCAGAGATAGGTAGTCCTCGACTTACAAGCATTTGTTTAGTGGTCCAAGTTACGACAGAAGTGTAAAAAGTGACTCTTTTTTCACACTTACGACCGTGGTAGCATCCGCCAAGGTTATGCGATCAAAATTTGGGTGCTTGGCAGCAGCTGGTTCACATTTACGACAGTTGCAGTGTGCCGGGGTCATATGATCCCCTCTTGCGACCTTCTGATCAGCCAAGGGAAGCCAGATTCACTTAACAACCGTGTTGCTAACTGAACAACTGCAGCGATTCACTCAACAGTTGTGTCAGGAAAGGTCGTAAAATGGAGCAACAATTCGCTTAACAACTGTGTCATTGAGCAGCAGAAATTTTGGGCTCAGTTGTGGCCTGTAAACGTTTTTAACCATTTTAATTTCTAACCCAGCACATAGCCCGAGAGAGATAATTCCGGCAGCTGTCTTTTTTCGGAGGAAAGAAAGAAGAGACGCCAAAAAAAAAAAAGAGATGAATCTGACAAAGTTCTGTAAGGATAAACCATTTTAATTGTTTCTGTTTATAACTTGGCTTTACAAAGGAAAATTTGAGGTAAAAAACCAAGACAATATTTACAAAAAAAAATAAAATGCATGTTCTAATAAAAGTATATAAAACCAAACATTATGCAGGTAGTTCTTGAGTTTACAACCATTTGTGAGCGATGGTTTGAGGTTACAATAGCACTGGAAAAGGGACTTACTTACAACCTGTCCTCGCACTTACAACCGTCGCAGCCTCCCGACAGACACGCGATCAAAATCGAAGTGCTCGGCACCAGCGCAGGACCGCCATATGTGACTTTCCAACCAGCAAAGTCAACGGGAGGAAGCCAGATTCGCTTAACGACCATGTGACTCATTTAACAACCCCGGCACGCGGTTGTAAAATCGGGCGTGGCCCTCTTAAAAAGCCGCCGTGCTTAGCAAAAGAAACTCTGGTCCCTGGGATTCTGCAACTCTTGTGAATGGTTCTACGTCAAAGGCTGCCTGCGTGTAAATTTATTTTAAAAAGACACTTTAATTTCCATGTTTCCAGGAACCCCTCAATTCAACCGCAAGCTGCAAATGTTCTCCTTCGTCTCCAGGAATGGCTATTCTGCTCACCATCACTGTTCCCATCTTCCTCAACTCCACGATGGTCCACACAGTAACTCACAACTTACACAAGGTCGAAGTGGGTTATGGAAAACTTTGGGGACTTGACTGTCATCAGTCCGGTAGATCTTCTGGCGTGGGGCTGGATTCTCTCGGTTGATTCCAGAAGATGGAAAAGACATTTTTGTCTCACCGTTGGCCCAGTACTAAACTAGCTCTCTAGCCCCAACAAGTTTCTGTATTCAGTAGCGTTCAGGCAACAAAACCAATATGCGTCCAATGATAAATTTACCTTCTATCTCCATCCATGCAACTTGTTTCCCCCCCCCCGCCCCCGTTATAGCTTTCACCCTGAGCGTCTCCTAAACTGTGATTCATTCTCGTTCCCGGTGAAATCCTTGCTTCCTTTTTGAGCGGCCTTCCTCGGAGCTCACCTTGGCTGAATAATTAATGTGTGGCTCTCCATAAAAATAATTAGGGCATTTAAAAAAAAATAATGGAGGTCCTTGGGAAGATGCTCGTGAACCAAGGCTAAACTTCTCAGAAGAGCAAAGGGCCTCTCTTAAAATAACATCTCGAATTGGTAGGGGAGGCGTAGGATTAGACCCATCATGATGAAGTGAGGAGATATGGGTTTTTTCCCCCCCTCAAGCCTGTCCTTTGGAGTGTAGAGAAGAAAACAGATTTACAAGAATGCTTGTCTTGCATCAGAGAGAGGTATACAATTAATGTCTTCTCCAAAACTCAGCTGAGTACACAAAGAGAACATTTGACACAGTCAGGTGTAAGAGGTGGCAAGGGAATCTCTCGGCTTCTGCGTTTCTCCAGACCCAGACAAAACCACAGGGAGCTTCAAGGGGAACGGTGGGAAAGGAACAAAGGAGGGACACAAAGGGCTTCAGCTATTTTTCATCTCTGACTGGCCGGATCTTCATTTCAGTGAATTTGAGTGAATATTGCCAACCTGTCCAGGAAGACCACTCGATCCCGTCTGCATAGGAGCTGTGGTGGCCCTTGAGGTACTGACCGTTCAGGTTGGAGGTGTGGCAGTTGCGATACCACCACGCACCGTGGTAGAAGGCAGCACAGTTGTTCTCCGAGTGGTCGCTGTCCACGTCTTTGGTGGTGAACTTCATTCCGTTGTGCTTCAAGAGAGAATCTCCTAGAAAGGAGAAAGCATGTTAAGTTGGCAAGATAAGTCAGGGTGAAGTTCCTTAGAACTGTAGAACAAGCTACTGAGGTCATTCTCCCTCGGAGAGGATGTCTCCAACCTCATCTCGGAGGAACATCCAGCATGGGGATCCATCAACCCCCTGTGAGAACTGTCTCCATCATCAAATTACAATTTATGCTAGAACGTTACGTTCCACCATTCCACAAGATTCATTCTGAGTGATGTTGGATCCCTTCGCATCCCGTCTTGGGAAGGAGCCATGATTCCATCACATCGTGGAAGCTTGGAAGGGAACATTGGGGTCAATGGGATCTTGAGAGTCTTCTAGTCCAACCCCCTGCTCAACCAGGAGACCCTATATCCATCCTGGACAAATGGCTATCCAGTCTCTTCTTGAAAACCTCCAGTGATGGGAGTCTCAAGGGGCTTTTTCAAAAGGCAACTGGACTTAATTTGCTTTTCCTTGAAGACGTCTTGCTTCTCATCCAAGAAGCTTCTTCAGTCTTCGGAGAATCTCCACAGGCACCGGTGACGGAGCACTTCTGAAGGCAACCCTTTCCACTGATTCATTACAGGAAAATTCTCCTTAATTCAAGGTTGCAGGATTCCAATAAAAAAATCCCAGGAAATAATTCCAGGGAAGAAGAGCCCACCACTTCCTTCACTGGAGCTTTGGAGGACACCAATGGGGCAAGTGTCCCAGTCCCACCAATCGCCTCGTGTTCAACCTCCCAACTTCAAGGAATGCAGATTGCAAGTTCTTGACTTGGAGACGTTTCTTCTCCAATGCGAGTTTTTTTATAAGCTACTAAATTGTCAGACGGAAGCTGAAGGAAGGGGACAATATCAAGCTATTCATTAGATTATACTGTGTCTAATAGTCTGCTCGAGCACGGGGCTGGACTAGAAGACCTCCAGGGTCCTTTTCCAACTCTGCCATGCTGCATTCTGTAAAAGCAGGTTTGGGGGAGATTTAAGGGAGTGAACAGAATTGTGAGTCCGGGAATGGTCTGGCTGGTTGGATTTCATAAGGCAGTGGAGATAAAACACTGTCAGAAAACCAGAAATGCTTATTTCCAGATCAGCCCCCTGACGGATGGCTTCCAAATACGTTTGCAAAGTGGATATTCCGACCAAAGAGTTCTTTACCTTGGGGTGAAATATTGATTTCTGACATGAAATTTAAGTTCGGAATGGGTGTTTGAAATGGAAATTTGCTACTGTGATAAGCCAGGCTGTTTAATAAGGGTTTTCTCTCTAAATTCTGAGCAGGGAGCAACTGTTTTTTTCCCCCTCTTCCTTTCTTCTGTCAAAATGATAACATGAAAAATTTACACACAAAATGATTTTTGTGCGATTATTAATATACAGGTAGTCCTCGACTTATAACCTTTTGTTTAGTGACCATTTGAAGTTACAACGGTACTGAAACAAGTCACTTACAGCCTAGTACCATCCTTGGTGCTCTCGGAGCTTGATGTTCTCGTTGTAGATGTTTCATGACCCAACTAGGTAACATCATCAGTGCTATGTTTTATCCATCAAACTGAAAATGGATGATAAGGCCAAGGTTGACGAGGCCTGTGATTTTGGGTACTTCAGTCTTAGTGTATTTGATTAGGTTGGGTGTATTGTGTCCTCGTGCTGTCATGAAATCTTTACTAGCACTGATGATGTTACCTAGCTGGATAATGAAACGTCTGCCAGAAAACAAGGAAGCTCAGAGAGCACCAAGGATCCCAGAAAAAAGAAGAAAGGCACGTGTTTAGAAAGGAGACCTACCTGCTGTTCCAGAATAGTCAGCAATGGTGATGGGGTAGCCATCTTCCTCCGGGTCCACGGAGAAGAGGCCGACGGCAAAAGTCCCATAATGGGCATAGGCTGTGCCGTTATCAAAATCCTCCAGGTCGATGCGCAATTCATAGGTTCCTTGTGTGCTAAGAGCATGGATTCGCTTCAGGCCTAGTCCAGAGAAGAGGAAGAAAATAATCAGCTTCTCCTTCTCCCCTTCCTGGCCATGGGTAGCAAGGACTCCTGCCTTGAGCAGGGGGCTGGACTAAAAGACCTCCAGGGTCCCTTCCAGCCCAGATTGGATCTTTACATGAATGCGAGGGTGGGATTCTTGCTGCTATAATCTGGGCTTGAAGCAAAATAGACATTCCTGCTCTTAGTCAAACGGGTGACGAGCTTCCTTTATACCATTATTTGCTGCTTGTTGGCTTATCAAGAGTTTGCATTATCGTGTATATTTATTTGTATCTCACCTTTATTCTTTTTACAAATAACTCAAGGTGGGGAACGTACCGAATACTCCTTTCTCTTCCTATTTTCCCCACAACCCTGTGAGGTGGATTGGGCCGAGAGCGAACGACCAGCCCAAAGCCACCCAGCCGGCTCTCATACCTAGGGTGGGACTAGAATTCCCTGTCCAATATTCCCCAGCGATGGACATACCCAGCCAGTGTTCTCCCGTGAGTTTTCCAAATCCATCTTTGTAAGCTTCCCAGCCGCGGAAGAAATTCACGGAGCCATCCTCGCGCCTCTGAAAGACCTGGGGGGGCACACGTCGCGGGCGCAGAGTTAACAAGAGTGAGCGCAAACCCCAACACACACACACAAAAACCAATCCCCCCCCCCACCAAAAAAAAACAACCCCTCCGCTTGCTGATGTCCAAGCCCCTGTAGCTTTCATTCCCCCGGTTCTTGCTTTTCACCATTGCGCTGCCTTCGAGGAGAGCTGCTTATTAGGTTTTGAGTGCAAAATGCGCATTAATTAGAGGGTTGGAAATTGGCTAATTAGACTGGAGTGGTTCGGCATCGGGAAGTCCGCAAACCTTGCCTGTCAAGATGAATAGGCAGTTGAGGGTGTGTGAAAACGTTCAGTCAGATGGGAAGGAAAGGACAGTCCAATTTACCGGTTTCTGCTTTAAGGTGGGCTCTCCAGAAACCCTCTGCCCTCCCGGCGAGGTTGGTTTTGGCCAACGACCGTCCCTCTAGCAAGTGGATAAGTTGTCAGGGAAGGAACGGCTGCCGATTTGCATCTCCGCTCCCTCTCTATTAATTATTGGACCTTATGCGGCTATTCCTCGACTTACAACAGTTTGTTTAGCAACCCTGTTTTATTTTAACCTGGGGTGTAAGTTGGCCGGTCAATAAATTTAAGTAAGATAAAATGAAATGAAGTTACAACGGCTCTGAAAAAAGGGCCAGTCCTCCCACTTACAACCATTGGAGCATCTCCCACAGTCACGTGATCAAATTCAGGGCCCTTGGCAACTGAAACCTGGGGTCATGTGGTCATCATTTCTGACCTTCCCTGTTGGCATCCATCCATCCACCCGTCCACCCGTCCATCCATCCATCCATCCATCCATTGTCTACCCATCTATCCATCTAAGTAAGAGCTATGCAATTTCCGGAGATGTCCACAATGATGTGACTAGTGGAAGTAACCCTCTTCTCTTTAGAGAGTGACCGGCAACAAGGTGGATGGACTCACTTCCAATAGTGATGGGAGAACCATTGGAAGATCTGAAGGACTAGATTAGAGACAAATCATCACGGAGAATATTTATCTATGGGGTTACTGAAGGTCAACACGCATTTGACGAAGATATATCCACCAATCCTTCTCTACCTGTGAATCAAAGTCAGCCTTCTTAACCTGGAGAGCATGACGGGTCGCTCAGCTTCTCAGCAAAGGATCCCCCAACCTGGGAAATTCTAGCAGCTCAGCTGCCTGAAGGGTATTCGAGCTGGAGAAGACTTTTTGAAGGATTCATTTTCTGGTGAGACTCCCAAATTAGCCCAGGGAAATGTCTTCCTTTGATGAAAGGTTAATTTATTGACTGGGATAAGGAAAATGCCATTGAGGTCTGACCGCTTGCTATTAATTAAGCCCTCATCCCTGGATTTAATCGCTCTGAACTTAGCTTGGGTTCATTTTAATTGGCAAGGAACTCGAGAAGATGCTTTGAGAGACCTCCAGATGCTCATCTCAGGAGCTTTTCCGCTTTCTCCAAAATCATATGCAACACGGGGGTGCTTTCCTTTATTCAACGAGTACAGGTAGCCCTTAACTTACAACCCTTCATTTAGTGACCATTTGAAGTTACAACAGCAGCTGTTTTTCACACTTTGTGAATGCTTCAACAGCGTTGAAGTTTTTCAGAAGAGATTGGACAGCCATTTGTCTGAAGTGGTGTAGGGTGTCCTGCCTGAGCAGGGGGTTGGACTAGAAGACCTCCAAGCTCCCTTTTTATTTTGTTATTCTATTCTATTCTGTCGCATCGCATCACATCGCATCCCATCCCATCCCATTCCATCCCATCCCATCCCATTTTATTACTAATTAATTGGGTAATCTGATACATTAATATCCTGAAAAACATTAATTTCTCTTGAGTTGCGCAAAGCAAATTCTCAGCTTTTTTTTTTTTAAATCTGCGATGGACTTTCTGGCAATTTCATGCTGCATAAATTATTTGTGATTAGGTTATTGCACAAAAAAAAAAAAAACACCACTAAAAACCCTCCGATATACTACAATGATTTTATTGGGGGCAGACAAAATGTGGCTTTTCTCCACATTACTTTTCTTTGAAGTTTGGGTCTTCTTGTGAAGAGAGGCACCGGCCTCCTCATTTGCAGATCAAGAGGCTAAACGTTCCTCTTTTGATTTTTCCAGCCCCTTTTTTCTTTTTGCATTATTTATTCCTTTTGCAGGATTATTTGGTGGTGGGGTTTTTTGTTGGTTGTTTTTTTTTGTTTTTTTGCATTATTGGGCGCAGTAGAATTCCTTTTAGGAATGCATCAAGGAGACCCAACTGAGTTGCCAAACAACAACAACAATAATAATAATAAAAGAGCACCGCTGGGTAACAATTAAGAAAGGTCTCATTAAAAAAAAAAATAGCTGGGAAAAACTTGAAAGGGTGAAAAAGGAGGGCACAATCCAGGGACGCAGTGGGCACCGGATTGCATGCTGAAGAGCACTGTCCCTTTTGCAGCAAGGAGGGAGATGAAGCGAGTTCTTTATGTGTCTAAAATTAGACAACAATGAGCCAGGCACGAGGGGGGTGGGTGGGAAATAATCTGTCTCTTTTCCTGAAAAACTCCACCTGCGGGACTCCTCTCAATTGCCGAGTTTTCTCCCGACTGCAATAGGATTCTAAACTTCTTGGAAAAATTGGAGCATTCTGATATTTTAGAACACAGAATAATAGAATTGGAAGGGAGCTTGGAGGTCCTCTAATCCAACCCCCTGCTCAAGTAGAGACCCTATGCAATTTCAGATAAATGATTGTCCAGTCTCTTTTTGAAAAAAAACTCCCCTGATGGAGCACCCACAACTTCTACAGGCAAGTCAAAGGGTGGAGCGCTCTCTTTGATCAATTTCCATCCGTTATTTATTTATTCCCCCCAACCCTTGATGGGTTTCCATTCATTGTTTTTTTGTCTTCCCTTTTGATACTTTGGGAAATAGTTTGATCCCCTTGTCTTTGGAGGAGCCCCTCAAATGTTGGAAGACTGCTATCACGTCTCCCCCTTCTTTTCTCTTCCCGCAGCTGGTGTCAAAACATGGGCATGGCTGCATTGGTCTGTAGGTTTGTTAAAAGGTGTTTTAAAAAAAAACAACAAAAACAACCACATGGTTTTAAAAGCAGGTAAAATTTAGCAGGTCTTGGTGGTGAAAATGAAACAAAAGAGCTTAAGCGATTACCTTAGATCAAGTATTCATTTATAACAGATCTATTTGTTAAATCCCGAGAGGGTGAAAATTTAGCCCAGGTCTGAGACTGTGACAAAGCAAAAAAAAAAGAAAGAAAAAAAAGGCCATTCCTGGTAAAATAACTCAATTGTGGGAAGTGAAACGAAAATCAATTTTCCGTGCATCAGATCCGTTAGCCTTTCCCTGAAGATTTCAGCATAGGAACCCAGATTGAATGTCCGGGGTGGGGGGAAAAGACAATATATAGAAGATATAGAAGTGGCATAGCTCTGACTGTGGGAACGAAGTCATACAGCCCCTTTTTAAAAGGCTTTCCTTCTTCTAGCTTTTCGACTCCGTTGGGTGAGTTAAAAGGTTTGGACGCGAGCTAAATTTTCATTTCAAAGCAACAGTTTTGAAATTTGCTCACAGATCGTCCTTGGCTTCCAACCATTTGTTTAGAGACCATTCGAAGTTGCAATGCCACTGGAAAAAAAGCGACTTGTGACCGTTTTTCACACTTACAACCGTTTGGCAGCCTCCCCGTGGATCAAAATTGAGACTCTGACAATTAGAACAATTAATCAGTGGGACGACTTGTCTCCAGAACTTCTGGGTGCTTCAATACTGTAGGTTTTGTCTGACATAGTATCAGGTCTCCTGCTTGAGCAAGGGGTTGGACTAGAAGACCTCCGAGGTGCCTTCCAACTCTTGTCATTCTGTTCAGATGCAAAGGCAGAAAGATGAGTAACCGAGATTAAAGCTAGCCACGTTTGTGAAGGCAGCTATTTGGCTTTCACGGCTAATCATGGTTAAGTGTAGTCGCAAATCTAGTCAACAGACATCAGGTTGACCCTGTTGGCATATTGATAGGTGAATTAAGTACCATCAGATCAGGATTGACTCTTCGCAAGCAGACAGAGGTAAATATAGTTTCCATCCTGCTAATACAATACTGGCCAAGATGTCGGCGCATTCTAAGGATCAGAAAATAATCGTGATTATTTGAAATGCTAATTAGCAGGGCTGCTGTGATTGTCCTTGGTGATAAGATGAGTAAAGCATTTGTGCCTTTCATGACGGGAGACGGGAAGTGCGCAAAGGCATTTGAAGGGCGTTTTGTGGGCCCAGCGTTGAATTATTTGAAGATTCTCACTGTGACATCTTGATAGCATTCTGCCAAGGGAAGCAGTCATCAAAGAAAAAGCAAGCAACTCAGCGACTGACATTTCAGATGGAAGGATGGAAACGAGGAAACGGATTTTTTGCAAAAGAAATGTGGGTCCAATATGATCTCAAAAGAAGATAGTGATGAGGGCTTTGAGTTGCTGAGATGGACCCACCAGCATTCTTCTCAAGGTTTATCTCAAGGAGAACCAGGATGTGGTTACTAGGAGTGACTTGATAGCACTCTTCCAACATCTGAAGAAGGACCAGGGAAGACATACTGACAGTGCTGCTATATTTGAGGGGCGGCCCCAAAGAAGAAGGGGGTCCCCCTGTTCTCCAGAGCACCAGAAGGCAGGAGAAGAAGCAACGGATGGAAACCAATGAAGGAAAGAACCAACTTAGAACGAAGGAGAAATGTCCTGACAGAACGATTAATCAGTCTTGTTCCAGTTCTTGAACTGAAGAAGCTTCTTGGGTGAGAAGCGAAACGTCTTCGAGGAAAAAAACCCAAGAAAGTCCAGTTGCCTTTTGAAAAAGCACCTTTGGGACAACCAGGACCTGGATGACGGAGAATCTTCGCAGACTTCTGAGGTCTCCACTCGTTCCTGGGGTCTCCGAGGGACTATCTGTAAATTAAGACTCATTTTCTACTTTTCTTTTTCAGTGCTTGCTGAAAAGCCTGCTTCTTACATTTTCTCTGAAATTTGGTTATAGGTGGCTGGCATTTCCCCATAAAATGAAGCAGTAAGGTAAACTTAAAATCGAACTGATCATCTGAAGAAAACACAGGGAAGGTGCCTCATTTGTTTCACCAATGCTGAGCCTCTGATCTTGAAGCCTCTCTTTTCCCTTTAGAGAAACTAACCAAATTCTCATCATCATTTTGTTTTGCTCACAAACGAGACCTTTTTTTTATATTTTTTTTTTTATTTTTAAAGTTAAGCCCTACATTGGCTGGAGACCATACGGTGAAAGTGAGGCAGGGCTGGTGGAACGGAAGGGGATTGAGCACAAAATGTAACCAAAATGTAATTTATTTAAACTAATTAATGCAGGGAATACAATCGCTCCCTCTTTGGCCCGATAGAAATTACAGTTCTCTGCTTAGTTTTGGAAAAGTGCCTTTGAGGCCCATACCCACGGCTTTTGTTGACCTTGAATCCTGCGTATTTGCCCTGAATAATTTCAAAGGGGCCTTTGGCATACAGCTTTGATCACAGGCATAGAATTGATAAATTTTCTCTCTTTGCAGCAGCCGCGCCTGAAAAAATGGGATAACATTATTAAGGTGCCGGGCAAGGAGGGATGTGATGTGAGAAAGGCCGTGGGTGAGAAGGGGAAGAGATGGGTTAGGGTGGGAGCTTTGTCCTTTCAGATTTGCAACATGGACGAGAGCCTCCTGAATGGACCAGATGGGAAACACGAAAAGAGGAGCTAATTCTATTTTATTGGAGAGCCAGTTTGGTCTAGTGGTTAAGGTGTCAAAGTAGAATCAGGGAGGTTGTGAGTTCTAGTCCTGCCTTAGACATAAAAGACAAATGGGTGACTTTGAGCCGGTCACACTCTCTCAGCCCGATCCACCTCACAGGGTTGTTTTTGGTGGGGAAAATAGGAGGAGGAAGGTGTGTTGGATATGTTCCTCTCCCTTAACTTTAACTTTATTAATTATAAAAATAATAAAGGCGGGATAGACATAAATAAATTGTAAGGATACCTTAACAGAATTTTGTTATGCGGTCATTCTTCCCTTTGTTAAGTTAAGCGCACCTAGAAATTTTAATTGTTCTTCGTAGGATTTTGCCCCCCCCCCAGTCTCTTAACCATTGCTCTTCTCTGCACTCTTTCTAGCATCTTTTCTGTATCGTGGTGACCAGAACGGGCTGGAGTCTTCCAGATGTGGGCTCCCCAGTGCAAGATAGAGCCACGGTGGCGCAGTGGTTAGAGTGCGGTATTACAGGCTACTTCTGCTGACTGCTGGCTGCCTGCAATTTGGCAGTTCGAATCTCACCGGGCTCAAGGTTGACTCAGCCTTCCGTCCTTCCCAGGTGGGTAAAATGAGGACCCAGATTGTTGGGGGCAAGAGGCTGACTCTGGAAACCGCTCAGAGAGGGCTGGAAAGTGCTGGAAAGCGGTCTATAAGTGCTATTGCTATATTGGTTCACTTATGAATTCAGAAAACAAGCTGGCAGCTTATCACGAGCTTGCTGACTGCAGGATCTCTTTGAGTTGGAGAAATTCAGTGACCTCATGTGAGATAATTTATAGAGCACTAGGAGCCATTTAACCCAACTCACGATTCCCAAAAGAGTTTCAGAATTTGCTGAAAGGGGTGAGGTAAAGTTGGAAGACACACACAGCCCGTTTACATCCACGTGTGCTTCGGGCAGCCCACTTTATGGGTCAGGGATTAAAAAGAAAAAAAAAAGAATGGAGAAGTGGTGTCTTTCCAAAAAATTCTGCATGTCAGACCTAAAAAAACATGCAGAGAAGAACAATAAAGATGATAAAGGGCCTGGAGGCTAAACCATACCATGAACGGTTGAGGGAACTAGCTATGTCTAGTCTAACAAAGAGAAGGACAAGGGGTGACATGTCTCCCAGTACTTGGGGGGCTGTGACAGAGAAAAGGGGCCAACCTAATCCCCAGAGTACCCGAAGGCAGGACAAGAAGAAACGGTTGGAAGCTTACCAGAGAGAGAAACAACCTAGAACTAAGGAGGAATTTCCTGACAGTGAGAACAATTAACCAGTGGAACAGCTTGCCACCAGAAGTTGTGGGTGTTCCATCGTGGGAGGTTTGTAAGAAGAGCCTGGGCAACCATGTGATGAGGATGGCACAGGGTCTCCTGCCTTTGCCAGAAGACCTCTGAGGTCCCTTCTCAGCCCAATGATTCCCATGTTCTCTTCAGGAAGCCAGCACATGTAATGTATGTGAGAAAGACTTGGAGAGTTGGGGGAAGGAAATGCTGATTAGGGAACAGATAAGAGACAGCGGAGCCCTCAGCATTATAATGGGTGGAGAAAGAGACTCAAAAGGGCCCCTCCCTAATTTCTCAGGGGAGATTTGTCCTTTCAAATGCTATTAACGTAGCTTTAGAATAAAATAGAATTAGCATATTTGTCATGTTTCTTGCCTGGTCTACCTGGAAAGGTTGTCATCAGGAACAAGATTATTCCGCTAGAGTTCCTTATTGTGCCATTGATGTTTTGCATATATTAATTGTTTTTATCGTCATCCCTTCCTGAATGTTGTCTGGCCCCATTTAACCTGGTTTGCTCTATTGCCCTTTTTTCTGTGGCTCTGGATAATACATGAATCCTCCACAAACCAAAGGGCCGAATCGGTTTTCTGCAACCCTACTCATTGGCCAATTTGCAGGGAAATGTCAAGCAAAGGGTGTAAATGATTTAATTTGACAATCTGCCACAAATTTGTACCCAGAGGCTTCGGTTGCTGCACCACGTAGCCAACGTGTTGATTGAAAAAAAATAACCACAGCTGCAGGCGAAATGAAATGAATGAGGTCCCATATTTCTCCGTTCTGCTTTTGACTAACAAGCTAGGATTTGGTCTTCAGAACGGATTGCCCTGGTGGGGTTTTTGCTCTTGACCAAATTTGCAAGGAAGCAAGCAAGTTTAATTCAAAGAGCACCAAGGACCCCACAATCAACTCCTCCTCCTCTCCACACACCCCATTCCCTTCTAGCACTGATGATGTTACCTAGCTGGGTCATGAAACATCTGCAAGAAAACAACCAATCTCAGAGAGATTATTCCCTAATTCAGAAAACGCCATGTCTACAGAACTTCAAAAACTAGAAGAATTTTAAGCAAAGTTCTGTTACCCATTGGAAAAATAAAACTTTCTGAGATAAATTGAAACGAGAACCAGTATGAAAAGCTGCAAGATTTATTTAGTTGCGTGCATAAAGTATCGATACATCCATCATATAATTTATTCCCGCTTTCTTTATAAAAAAACGAACTGCTCCCAAGGGAAGGGAAGGTGGGTGGGTGGGAGTTCAGGAAAAAAACTCACAAACTTTTCCCTTTCCCGAAAGCCGCACGAAGGCTATGTTCACGCCACCCACAAACTTGTCAGAAAAGATTAATTAACAAATTAGGACAGTGCTGGGATGTTGCCAAGGAAAAAGGTCGTGTGTTTTTAAAATCAATTCCTCCCTTCGCACAACCCAATTTTCATTAAAGTATAATTGTGTGAAGGGGAAAAGAAACACCATTAAAAGTGTGGGTAGAAAGGAATTTTGGTGAAGTGACATGGCGAGGTAGCTAGGGGCAAGTATGTGTGTGTTAAACCGCCTCCTGGTCACACTTTTTTGTAAAATAAATAAATAAATGGAGGTGAAAGAACTGGAAAGCCAGTAATTTACACCTGTAGATATTTGTGACTTCTTATTTTTTTTTTCTCCTTTAAGTAGATTTGTTTAAACAAAAGTGGTAGAAAATTCACGAGGGCCCCAAAGAATAAGTACTGTACAACTCTGCAATTGTTGACCACCCTCCCCCCCAAAAAAAAAACACCCAACAACAACGCAATCGGGTTTCTTTCAAGTCAGTTTTGGCTCATGACAACTTCATAAAAAAGAATCAGGCAGGGTTTTCTTGGCAAGATTGCCGAAAATAGTGATAGCATCTGTTATTTTCAAAACAAAGCTTGTTACTCCGGTTTGAAGACTCCCCCCCCGCCCCATATTTTCCCATTCAAATAACTAACTGAGCTGGAGCCTCCTAGATTTATACAATATTAATAAAGAGAAGTCGTTTGTGAAAGGTTTCTTTAACTGCTGCTGATAGAGGGAGAAGAAGGAAGGGAGGGAAGGGAAGGGAAGGGAAAGAAATAAAAGAAAGAAAGAAAGAAAGAAAAAGAAAGAGAGGGAGGGAAGGAAGGGAGGGAGGAAGGAAGGAAGGAGGTTGGTTTTATGATCCTCAAATTCCCAACCACCAACTTTAGGTGAGATTTCTTTCCAGGAAAAAAATAAAACCGTGACATCCAGCTGGCTCAGAATCCAGCAAGCCAAAAGGTTGATGGGATGGATGTCACCAAAGAGACGCCAGTTAACTTCTAACCCCTTCATCCAGCTCTAGACCCAGGCAGTCCAACCGTGTTTTGTTTCTTGATTTAAGGCACACACACCTTTGTCTTGCTCAGGCTGGGATCAAACCAGGGAAACCAACTCAGAAGGGTAGCAGCAAGCTCTGGGGCTGAGATAGCATTTAAACCTGGGCGTTTGTGGCTTTTTTAAAAAAAATATTATTATTGTCAAACTTGGCAACTTTATGATGTGTGGACCGGCTCCCAGAATTCCTCAGCCAGCATGGGAATTCTGGGAGTTGAAGTCCACACCTCTTAAAAGTTGCCAAGCTTGCCAACCACGGATCTAAACTGTTCTTTAGAAAGCACTTAAAATTCTAGGCTAAAACAAACTCGAGACTCATTATGTTGATTATAGTGTATCAATTCAACTGTACCCACCGAGCATCTTACTTTGCTGGCATATCAAACAAGCACTTTCTCTACACTGCAAATGGCCCATGCAGCCACATGTATTAATAATAAAGTTGACATTATTGCAATCTTTCACATTTACACTTGTATAGATTTATTTCCCATCTGCTGTTCTCCGGAAATTAGTGTATTTTACACCCGCATGATGAAGCCAATGCTTGTTGTTTTCTTTTTAGGAACTCTCCTCCCCACACCCGAAAAAAAATATATAATCAAATGTGATCATGTTAGCAATTACCGTTTCTTTTCTGACATTATGATGGACTTTGGGAGGTGGGTAAAAAAGGAGATTTAACTCTCCCAAGGGTGCAAGAAGGTTGGGTGTCTGGCGGAGGGAAGGGAAGGGATGGAGAGGAAGGAAGGGGAGGAGATATATATATATCTTTAAATCTTCAACATCTGCCTCCCAAGCTCATTCTGGCTCACCCATCCCTTTGCTTGCTTTCCAAGATGACACCAAGCCCACATTTCCTTGTCCCTCCCTAAAGAAAGAGCCCCCTTCTCAGGTCCCACCCAACCTTCTCCTCCCATGCTTCTCCTCAGTTTGGTGTCCACCTTGAGAGAACATCAAGTGGCTTCAGCTCTGGAGGGGGGGGGAGATTAAGAGACCCACTCAGAGCAGCCATGGCCCTCTTACCGTCCATCCTCCACCGTCGGTGGTCATGTCGCAGTAAACCTGGAACCCCTCGGCATAGTGGGTGGGGAAGACGGAGAAGACCCCATCACCCTGTTGTCCACCGGCGTAGACGTCAAAACAATCCCGAGGCTTTGAGCCTGTAGCAAGAGGAGGAATAAAAGGATAATTTGTTCATAAAAATGGGGAAAAGGAGGCAGGCAGGAAGGTTAATTAATAGCCCGATTGGAGTTGTTCCTTGCCTGTGCTAATTGTTTATCCCTAAACTGCCTTTTCTTCTCCTGGTTTCTAGACCCTGGATGAACTGCGAAGGGTCCATTTATGGGATAAATTAAGCTCTGGGTTGATGGCTCAGGATTGATGGAGGACACGGAAGCAGAGTTCTCCCTCAGCTTTGCCAAACCACAAAAACATGTATTTCGGTCCTCTTGGCGAATGATGGGCCTCCTACGGGAAGGTGGAAAGGTTCGGTTTCCCTTCTCAAAGAGATCTCCACCTCAGATTTCAGGAGAAAACGTTCACTGAGGTGCACGAAAAGAGTCAACCCAGATGTGATTTCAAGGGAAATGGATTCTGAAAATGAGAATAATGGGTCCGTTTTAAGATGAGGAGCATGTTTCTGATAGAGGAGCATATTTGGCGCTCAGGGTGGAACTACGGGGTGGTCTCTGAGCTTGGGTTTCTTGCAGACGTTTCATGACCCAACTAGGGAACATCATCAGTGCTAGAAGGAGTGATGTCTTTGGAGAGAGGAGGAGGAGGAGGAGGAGGAGGAGATGGAGATTGTAGGGTCCTTGGTGCTCTCTGAACTGGCTTGTTTTCCTGCAGATGTTTCATGACCCAACTAGGGAACATCATCAGTGCCAGAAGGGAGAAGGGTTTGTGGAGAGGAAGAAGAAGAAGAGGAGGAGGAGGAAGACAACACTTCCCATCAGGTAACATCTGAAGAATGTTGACTGTCATAAATACAGGTTGTCCTAGACTTGCAACCATTCATTTAGTGACTGTTTGAAGTTACAACGGCACTGAAAAAAAGTGATTTATGCCCATTTTTCACACTTACAACTGTGGCCGCATCCCTGCGGCCAGGTGATCGAAATCCGGGCGCTTAGCAACTGGGTCATGTTTATGACAGGGACAGGGGTCCCCGGGGGCCCGTGTTCCCCTTCTTGCGACCTCCTGACCAGCAAAGCCGGATTCGCTTAACAACCGGGTTACTCGCTTAACCACCGGCAGCGATTCGCTTCATGACTGGGTCAAGAAAGGTCATAAGGGGCGAAAACTCACTTTGCAACCGTCTGGCTAGCGATGGAAATTGGGGGGCACAGTTGTGGCCGCAAGTCGAGGATGGGCCTGCACCGCTGTACCGGGGAAGGGAAAAGAGGGGGATTGGACCCACCGTTCGGGCATCCTTTGGGCCGCGTGGTCCGGGACGGGATCCGCTGAAGGTCCGCCTTCAGGCGTGGCCGGGCGAGGCTGCGGTCCTTCTGCAGCGTCTCTAGAATATCGCTGACGGAGCTCACCAGCCTGGCTAGGTTGGTCTGGCTTTCGGAAAGCAGCTGCACGTTAAAAAAAATAAAATAATAATTCAAGAATAAATACAGGCTCTCCCTGCCTTTCCCTTGCTCCTTCCTTCTTTCGGCTTCCTTCTTTTTTTTCTTTTTTTTGAAGGACCCTGTCTTCGCACCTGGTCCTCGACTTACGACCGCAGCGGAGCCCGAAACGTCGGGGGCTGGGCAAGCAACAGCCGTTTAAGCGCGTTCCTGCCCATTTTACGACCTTCCTTGCCACTGTCGTTGAGGGAAACCACTGCGGTTGTGAAGGGAGTCTGGCTTTCCCTCTCGACTTTGCTGCTGGGAAAGCCGCAGAAGGGGTGGATCCCCGCAACCGTCGTGAATAACGAGAGTCAGTTGCGCCTGAGTTTGGGTCATGTGACGGCGGCGGGTCATGTTGCTGCAGCGGTCGCAAGTCTGAAAAGCGGTGATAAGTTGCTTCTTTTCAGTGCCGCTGTAACTTCTAGCGGTCGCTAAATGAACTGTTGTAAGTCGAGGACTACTTGGCAGTAATTTTTCCAAGATAATTCCGTTTAGCAATTATAAGGCCGTTCATTTCATTCGCCAGAAAAAAAGGACTTATCAAGCCAAGTGGGGGCCGTACGTGCTTTTTATTACAGCGGGAAGAAAATCCAACTATAATAAATAATGATTTTTTTCCCCCTCCCCAGTTTATCTGACAGCTCAAATGTCTCACCTTCCAGTCAGAAAATTGCTAGTTTCTTCTACAGGCTGCAACCCCACAACTTAAAAAAATAAAATAAAATAAAATACGGGTCATTTCCATCAATGTCTTATTTTGGTCGATGTATTGATCTGACCTTTGGATTAAACTTTTGATTTTTAAGGCGGATGGCTTTTATAGTTCATCATCAAAATATAAGCAATATTTCTCATTTCACGGCCCTGCCGGCTAGGACAGCAGGATGCTCCCGACTTGCCAAGTACGGCAGACAGATATTTATCACAATTTTGGTGAATCATGCTTGCCAATTGTATATGGGCCCTGTCATTGTCTGTAGTCTCTTTTTCCAAAAGAAAAATTATTTTGATTTCTATTGGCTGAATATTCCAGATTGCTTTAACATTTGAGCCCTAATGTTGGCTTATGTTTGTGCCCCCAAAAAAGTTATTAGTAAATTCAGATTTAAGTTGTAGATGCCCAGAGACAGGTATAGTCTGAAGAATGTTGGCTGTCAGATAAGTCCTTGGCTTATGACCATTCCTTTAGTAACGGTTCAAAAAAAGCGACTTATGGCCATCTTTCACCTTTTTAGCCTCCCCGTGGCCATGTGATCAAAATTCAGACGCTTGGCCACTGACTCATATTTATGACGGTCGCAGTATCCCGGGGTCACGTGATCCCCTTTTATGACAACCTTCTGACAAGCAAAGTCGTTGGGGAAGCAAGATTCATTTCTCTTCTCCATTTCGGAGAGAAATTTGAAGCCATCACCCAGCCCATTTCTCCAATCCCAAATTTTGCATTTTTGAAAGGCTGTGGAGGCTCAGAGCTGGCCATATTTCTTTTATCTTTCTCTCTTGGACTTCTCCCATTTCTAAAGAAAATGTTGCACCGCCATTAAGGAGAAAAGAAATTGTTGTGGGAAACAAAGCTTGGTTTTTTTTTATATATATATATATATATCGGCTGCCCTGTTGGGTCCTGCGCCTGCTGTTTTCAAAAATTACCCAATTTCCAGTGCAAAGGAGACCGAGTGAGCTAAGATCGTGGAATTCTGTAATAGCCAGGAGTTGATGGAGCTTTGCAAATTTGCATGCAAGAAAAACCTGAGATTGAACAGCAGCCAGATTTGCAAAGGGCCTCCCAAATTTATTTATTTATTTAAAAAAGCAAACCACACCACCCCCCCCGCCCATTATGTACACACCGCAGTCGTGCTCTCGAAAAAGCAAGCTTACAATTGCAAGGAGCAAAAGTAGGCACTTTGCATTTAATTTGAATTTTTAAAAATCTGCAATTCAGAATAGAGTATTGGCCTTGTAAAACGAACGACTCGATAAAGATTAATTAGCACTTTCAATTACGCCTGGTATCGAATCCGGGCTGGAAGAATTGCCACAAAACAGGAGCCTCTTCCAAATATCTAGGGCTGAAGACGGTTGGAAGCTGCAGTTCCAGGTCTGAGACTTATTTAAGAGTGAGGGGCTCGTGGTGGTCTCAGAGCATTTCTTGATCCTCCTCCACAACTTTTAAGCTGTATCGGAAGCCCTCATCTTTGACTCACCTGTATGAGCCGCCCTTGTTCGTTCTGGAGGGCGCTCAGCTCCTGCCCGAGGGCGCTGTGCCCCTTCTTCAGATTTTCGCAGTCGGTCCGGAGCTGCGTGGCGTGAGAGAGCAGCTTGGAGACCTCGTCCGAGAGGCCCACCATCAAGGCCCTCTCTTGCCCCTTGGACGACTTGGTCTCGGCATCGTGGTCCGTCACGACTCTCAGGAGGGACGATTGCAGGCTCTCCAAGCGGACGAAGCCGTTGGCTTGGTTGGGACAGTTGGGGTCAAGGTAGATGTTGATGCGGGAGCTGTCGGCTTTCTCGATGGTGACTAAAGCATTGGCATCATCCGGGTTGGTGGTGATGACGGGCGGGGATTCGGTGCCCGGCGTGTGGTAGTGGTTCATGAAGAGGACGGCGGCCGTGACGGTGACGGCTAAGAGGATCACCACGGAGAGAAGAACGGTGCAGAGGATGTAGCCGCAGTTCACTCTCTAGGACCAGGCAGAAGGCAGAGCGAGGAGGAGGTCATTTTGGAAGCCCACCATAATTACTCCCATGGAGTAATCCAGGCCAACCCTCCCAGCCCTCTGGTGTTCCCTAGATTCTCACATAGCCCTTGCGATGGGGAGTGGCGACAGTAGAGTTGGGTCCAGAAAATGAATAATAATCAATATAGTACGGAACAGAATTAGAATATAGAACAATAAAAGGGTTGGAAGGGATCTTGGAGGCCTTCCAGTCCAATCCCCTGCTTAAGCAGGAGACCCTATAGCATTTCAGATGAGAGACTGTCCAGTCTCTTCTTAAAAACCTCCAGGGTTGGACCACCCAGAACTTCCAAAGGCAAGTTGTTCCACTGATTTATTGTCCTGACTGTCAGGAAATTCCTCCTTAGTTCTAGGTTGCTTCTCCCTTTGATAAGCTTCCTTCTATTACTACTAGGTATCATCTATCTCTCCCTTTCTCCCTCCGTGCTTCTCTCCCTTCATGTCTTTTATCCATCCATCCATCCATCCATCCATCCATCCATCCATCCATCCATCCATCCATCCATCCATCCATGTCTTCTGTCAATCCATCCATGTCGTCTATCATCTGTCTGTCTCTGGCCATCTCTCTCTTTCTCTCTCTCTCTCTCCCTCCTTCCCTCCATCTCACCCCTTTCTGGGATTTTTAAAAAAAAATCCTACTCCAATTTAATGCCGTAACATTTTGTGGAGATCTGCCAGGCAAGTATTAAAGAAGACAGACCCTCGTTAGCTTCCAAATGCAGACAAAGTTATTAAGATGGTTGAGAGCCCAATATATCTACAAGTCAACGGAGGAAAGTTGTGTTAAAAGATGATGATTAATTAAATGTATGTGCCATCCAACTCCCGACGTCTAAAACAAATCCATTAAAGGAAAAAAAAAAAAGAATTCCAGAAAACAGAAGCATAGAAGAAAATAATGGATGAAAATAAATAATATCCCCATAAATTAACTAATGCATTATGAAATTGCAGTACCAAAAATAGAATAACTGTCAGTCCAAAAAATAAACGGGGAAAAAAAAAACCCTTAAAAAAATCAACTTAATTAACATAAACTACCCAATTCTGCCTACATTCATTTCATCATCATGTAATAACAACGTATCAAACTGTGCATCAAAGTTTATTTACTCTCGTAAAATATTATGAAATCTGTGCCCAAGGGAAGCAATGGTGTCATTTTTTTTAATTAGCAATTAAAGAAATTGCCTTTTCAAAAATGGGTGACATATTTCTCGGAT
The DNA here is from genome assembly GCA_032468155.1 of Oxyrhabdium leporinum. NCBI lineage: Eukaryota > Metazoa > Chordata > Lepidosauria > Squamata > Cyclocoridae > Oxyrhabdium > Oxyrhabdium leporinum. The sequence goes on from JANHFL010005058.1 coordinate 36,262, forward strand.
CTATTCTTTGATTTCTGGGATCATGGTACTTTTCCAATCACTCAATATAATTCTCTTGGTTGTTCCCCACAAATGATATTATAAGCGATACTGAAAAAATGGTGAGGTTGCATAGTTTGGGGAGAACTACATACAGGTAGTTCTCGACTTACGACCACAACTGAGCCACAATTTTAGGTTGCTAAGTGAGACATTTGCTAAGTGAGTTTTGCTCCCCAAACAGAGGAAAAAATACAAATATCAAGAAAAAAGAAAGAGAAAAAGAGAAACTTCTAACTTTCTTCAAATGAGTTATAACTATAAAATACATGAAGCTTTTGAGCTAAAATGCAGTAATACACAGCATATCTCTAATAGTAAACATTTTCAATGGTCAAATCCCAAAATTAAGGTGGCATTTCTTTCAGGCAAGGAAAGTCCCAAACTAGTTTTGTTCCAGCTCCATTCCCATATTCAGACCTTAATCCTTTCCATTGGAAAATAAGATTTAAAAAAAAAAAAAATAAGTTCAGGCTTGGCGACGAAAGCCGGAGGGTTAGGAGGGAATGGAGAGAAATGATTGATAGAGGTAACAATGTTTGATTTGCCAGAATAAGTCCATTTGTCATTCACACTGTGCAAATAGGAAAAAAAAAAAACTAGCTTTATATTTGGGGGTGTGCATTCGGAGCTAAGTCCTTCGGTAGATTGAAAGATCTCAATTGAGATACATATGGATTATCCCCAATTAATTCTGTTCTAATTCTTCTTTCGGTTATTTGTTAGCAATTGTTCTTTTCTCTTTCTTTCTCTCCATTCCAAATGTTTACGGCATTGTATTCCCCTTTATTCTGCATTTAATTCCTTGCTTTTATGTTTCCCCAAATTGAAAACCACCTAGAATTGTTCAGCGCATTGGGTGGACGTATAAATCTAATAAATGAATCAATAAATGGATAAGTAAATGAATAAATCCCTCGAGCTGGCTCCTGTCCTATTATGCACAGCTGCCTTTCCTAACAGATGTGGTTTATGGGTTCCTTGATCCTTTTGGAGCTTGGTTGTTTTTTTACATCATCAGTACTAGAAGGGAGCGGGTTTGCAGAGAGGGATTGGGAGAGGAGGAGGAGGAGGAGGAGGAGGACTGTGTGGTTTTTGATGTTCTCCGAGCTTGGTTATTTTCTTGAAGACATTTCATTACCCAGCCAGGTAACATCATCAGTGCTAGTGAGTGTGGGGTTTTGCTCCCTGTTTATATACAACTGCTTTAAACCTGGTTGTTTTCTTGCAGATGTTTCATTATCCAAATAGATAACATCATCAGTACATTTACTCAACCGGCAAAATATGATAGGGGAGAGATGGCATCTGTTTTCCAGTAGTTGAGGGGCTGCCCCCAAGAAGAGAGGTCAACCTATTCTCCAAGGCACCCGAAGGCAGGAGAAGAAACAACAACGGATGGAAATTAATCAAGGAGAGAAGCCACCTGGAACGTAAGGAGGAATTTTCTGACTCAGAAGGTTGTTTCTTTCTTGAAACATCTTTTTTTCCCCAGAACAGACTTCCCTTTGTGTCCATCTTCAGATTGTTCTTGATCTCTGGGCTGAACTCACAACTTAATGTGTCTCCCGCTGAACTCCGACAGTGGACACGCGGCGCTTGCTGGAACCGAAGACTTTTTTGACCCTCGCAGCTCTGAAGGAAGATGGAAGAGGGGTGAGGGACGGTCCTGCAACACAGTACGAACCCAGTTCGGCTTGAAAGCCCCGCAGGAGATGGACTCGGGGTCTGTTTTGAGGGACGGCGTTCAATCCACCTGCCCTCCGCCCGCAGAACTGAAGCCTCAGGGTGCAGGGTGCAGTCACAGCTCCCATGACACCTTGGGAGGACGAAGAATCAAGGCTGCAGTCGTCCAGCAGGTGGGTTGAGCTCAGGTAGCCCAGCAAGGCAGCTTAAAGCAAACGGGCGCCTGCACTCTTTACGTGCACAAGCCTGGCAGTCCAGTCTCTTCCTGAAAACCTCCCGTGATGGAGCACCCAAAACTTCTGGTGGCAAGCAGTTCCACGGGTTAATTGTCCTCACTGTCAGGGAGTTGACCCCTATTGAGCCCAACATTTCTGCCGCTAAGCCAGACGTTTGTCAAGTGAATTTTGCCCCATTTTACGACCTTCCCGGCCGCGGTTCCTAAGTGAATCGCTGCAGGTATTAAGTAAGCCACACCTGTCGTTGAGCGAATCCGGCTTCCCCATTGACTTTGCTTGTCAGAAGGTCACAAAAGGGGTGGGTGGGTGTCACATGACACACACACCCCCGGGGACGCTGCAACCGACGTAAGTACATGCCAGTTGCCAAGCATCCAAATTTTGATCCCGTGATGCTGTAACGGTCATAATTCACTTTTTTTCCCCGTGCCGTTATAACTTTGGTCATTAAGTGAACGGCCCCGAATGATTTTACATTAAATTTTAATCGGGTAGGTCTTTTAAACACCGGGAGTCCTTTTGGGTGGCAGTAATGTTGTGGTTTCCAGCTTGGGCACGACACAACCAACGACGCCTCTTCTTTGAGGAAGAAGTGTTAATTGCAAGGCTTTTGAAGTTTCCCAGCAATCAAAGCATCGGGTATTTCCGTCAGAACAAGAAAGCCGCTCGCAAGCTTTGTCCCCATTCAGACGTGCAAGCCAGGGGCTGCTAATATGCTTTTCCAAAAGGGACGGACCCAATTCCTCCCTCCCCTCCAGTCTCAGTTGGGGGTGACTTTAAAGAGACTTTGTTCTCTGAGAAGGGAAGGCCAAAACGTTCCTTCTTTTCAGCATCAACGATCGGAGGGAATTGGGGTGGCTGCGCCCCAGTTCGGAGGCGCTCCCTGGCCGCTCTTCCTTCCTTGGTCTCTCCATTTACGACACGCGAGGCCGAGAAGAAACAAACACGGCCAATGCAAAGGAACCATGGGTTATTTTCTCCCGCCACCCCGTCTCTCTGGAGAGCAAACACCTGGATATAAAACGCTCTGCGGCCGCCCCAAAAGGCCAACCCAATCCCAGGCTGCATTAAGAGAGGGAGGGGGTGAAGATCAGCTGAAGCGTTAGCGCTGCTTCAGAATGCCTCGGTATCAGACCGCTCTTGAAATGTTGCAACCAGCTTGGCTCACCGCCATATAAAAAAGACGGGGAGACTCCGGAAACGGGGCGGAGAAGAGCAAGCAAGACGATTGGGCAGCCGGGGGATAAAACACACGAAGAACGGTTGCAGGACTCGGGGATGCCTGGTATAGTGAGACGAAGGACCAGGGGAGACGTGACAGCAGTCTTCCAATATTTGAGGGGCTCCAAAGCTCCCGAGGGCAGGACAAGTAGCAATGGATGGACACTAATCAAGGAGAGAAGCAACCTGGGATTAAGGAGAAACTCCCTGACAGTGAGGACAATTAACCCGTGGAACTGCTTGCCACCAGAAGATTTGGGTGCTCCATCACTGAAGGTTTAAAAAAAAAGACTAGACTGCCATTTGTCTGAAACGGTATGGGGTTTCCTGCTTGAGCAGGGGGTTGGACTATAAGACCCTCAAGGTCCCTTCCAACTGCGTCATTCTGTTCTGTTTTTACACCTTCAGCTAGCGCTCTGAACTCAGTCACATCTCCTTGAGTTCTCTGCTGTTTTGAGTTTCTAAATCGTGACACACACACACACACACACACACACACACACACACACACACGTTCCTTCCCTCTGTTTTCTCTCGTTTGGCTTCTCCCTTCTATGGGGCTGCTCATCTTCCGTTGCATTTGCTCCGGAGAAGCTGGGATGTTTTCTGATTTTTCAATGCAGCTGTCAGAAGGCCTAGAGGACTGGTTCCTCTCTGGGAAAACAAAGCAAGTCCTTTCCCTTTTCTTGCTACTTCTGCAAAACAACCCCCCCCTCAACCCTGGGCCCTTTCCTTTCCTTCCCTGGTTTTCTCCTCTTTTCCATCGTGGCGTCTCCATGCAAAACTGCTTCAATTGACACCTTCCTCCAAGCCGTCTCTCTTTTCCACCCCCGTCACCATTTGCGTTAAGATGACTTCGGCAATCAGCTCCTTAGGAAAGGAGGGGAGGGAGGGGAAGCCATCTTCCCTGTTCCCAAGTTACGTCCTCGAGACGGCAAGTGTGCCACAGAAAAGGGTCAGGTCACAGCAGCTCAGAGGCCAGGCCCTTAAACCGAAGGGCCAACGCTAAACCAACGGGCCATCCTCACAACCCAGCGAAGGGAAGGGCCTCTGTCTCAATGAGAAGCATCTCTTCTCTTGGCAGCTTCTCTGAAAGAGGCAGCTGCGATGCACCGTTGTGGTTGGCTTTCCCCCCCCCCCCTTTCTTTTTCCTTTTTGCAATTTGTGTTCTTCTCCCGACCAGAGATGCCAAGACTGATAACCGAGACATCTCTGAAGTTAAACCAATTATCTTCTCATCATCTCTTCCAGGAGGTGGAAGAACCAGAAGCGGGGGGGAGACAAGACGCGGGTTGGGTTGCCCGTCTGAGGCTGACATCAGCAATGCATAAGGTAAATGGTGGCTTAACGCCAGTAACTGTCGGAAGGATTTTGGAGGTCCAGCGGACAATCACTTAAAGAGGAGGCAGGCGGGTGCGGCAGCAGCCTAAACAGCCAATGCGGTCCGAGGCTGCATTAACAGCGGGATAGAATCAAGACCACGGGACGTTCTTAGTACCACTTTACAAAGTACCCTTAGTAAGGCCACACTTGGAATACCGCGTCCAGTTCTGGCCACAACAATATAAAAAAGAGGCTGAGACTCTGGAAAGAGTGCAGAGGAGAGCAACCAAGAGGATTAGAGAACTGGAGGCTAAAACATAGGAAGAACAGTTGCAGGAATTGGGCTTGTCTAGTCTAGTGAAAAGAAGGACCAGGGGAGACGTAATGGCAGACTTCCAATATTTGAGGGGCTGCCACAAATAAGAGGGGGTCAAGCTATGCTCCAAAGCTCCAGAGGGCAGGACAAGTAGCAACGGATGGAAACTAATCAAGGAGAGAAGCAACCTAGAATTAAGGAGAAACTTCCTAACGGTGAGGACAATTAACCCGTGGAACAGCTTGCCACCAGAAGTTATGGGTGCTCCCACACTGGAGGTTTTTAAGAAAAGACTGGACCGCCATTTGTCTGAAATGGTACGGGGTCTCCTGCTCGAGCAGGCGGTCGGACTAGAAGACCTCCAAGGTCCCTTCCAATTCTGTTACCCAATGTTCCGTGATTTGTGATCAATCGTGGCTTCTTTCAAACCCGATATGAAGCCTCCTGTATTACTAGAGCCAAAGCGAATAGAGAGCTCTTTGCTTGGTGCCAACAGCAAAGCAGAGCGAGTCTATAAACGAAGCTGTGCAATGTACGAGGAAAAAAAAAATCCAATTATTTATTTGTGATCAGGAAGCATTGCATCGCAGGGAAGATTAAAATTAGCCTGGGTGGGGGGAGGGCCTGGGATCTCCAAAGCCATTTTGCTTTCATTTGGACGTAAACGATCAGCTATTAGAACTGATACGGCAGTCTATTTTCCCCGCCTGCCTGCCAGCTGTCGAGGTGCAGACTGTGTCCAAGTTACCGGCGGCTGATGACTTGCTTATGGTTTTTTCTTTTCTTTTTTTTTTACCAGAACACAAGCGAGGCTGAGATGTTTATTAGGAGATTATGGGACAGCTTGCCAAGAAGAACCGTTAAGTGCAAATTACATCAAGATTAAGGTACCGATAGTCGAAAGCTGTCCTCTCTCTTGCAAAGAGCGGCTGGATGATCAAGAAACCGAGCAACGCAGGCATTTGGACCATTTGAGGTCTATTTTGGGACATGGTGCTGGTTATATCTGCTGCCTAGGTGAGGAAGAACATATAAAAAATCAACTGCATTTTGGGGTGGGAGGGGAGAGACTTGAGATATGTGTGTGGAATAAAAAGGAGACTGGGTCCAGAATGAGGATCAAGTAGAAACATGAGTGAAATTACAAAGCAACGAGAGGGTTGAGTTGAGTAGAGTTGAGTTGAGTTGGGTTGAGTTGGATTGGATTGGGTTGAGTTGAGTTGGGTTGAATTGAGTTGGGTTGAGTTGGGTTGGGTTAATGAATGACTGAATGAGGAAGGAATGGAAGGCAAAGCTAGGAAGGAAGAGTGAATGATTCAAGAGGAAGGGTGAGATGTATAGTGCAGGTAGTCCTCAATTTACAACAGTTCGTTTTAGTGAGAGTTCAAAGTTACAATAGCACTGAGAAAAGTGACTTATGACTGTTTTTCATACTTACGACCATTAAAGCATCCCTGTGCTCACGTGATCAAAATTCAGACTCTTGGAAACTGACTCAGATTTATGATGGTTGCAATGCCCTGGGGTCATGTGATCCCCTTTTGCAATCTTCTGACAAGGAAAGCCAGCTGGGAAGGCAGATTCACTGAACAACCCTGCTCAACATCTGCAAGGATGCACTTAACAACTGTGGCAATCAAGGTTGTATGTCAAGGACTGCCTGTACTGAAGTCATCCTGAAAAATGGGGAGGTGAAGACATCTAAAGAACAAAAGACCATTTGTGAAGCAACGTGTGAAGAAGGTGGGAAGATTCTCACTGTCCGGCAATTTCTCCTTAATTCTAGATTGGTGAGCCCGAGCCAATCTTGTTTTATTTTTTTCAGATCAACCCAGGAGATATTAGTTTCCTTTTTCGATGTGACCGTGGTGGGTTTCTTTTTTTTTAATTTCCCAATTTACATTTGAATATCCCTTTATCTGCATTGCTACACTGATATGCCCAAATCCTCAACTATTACATTCAATGGTTCGCAATTCAAAGCAAGGCAAATGCAATACTGTGTGCATTAAGGGAAGAGCATTTAAAAAACACACACACAATATGTGGGTTAATTTGAGGGGGGGGGAATATTGTGCGAACTTCCTGACACTGAGAACAGTTAGGCACTGAAATGGCTTCCCTGCAGAAGTTGTGGGTGCTCCATCAATGGAGGTTTTCAAGAAGAGGTTGGACAATCATTCATCTGGGATGGTATGAAGTCTCCTGCCTCGAACAGGGAACTGGACTAGAAGATCTCCAAGGCCCCCTTTAACCCTAGGATTGTATGTTCTACAGAACCATCCTGCAAACCAGCAATTGTCCCAAATAGGACTTCTGGCTCTTTCTTTGACAACCTCTTTGTTGAGATGTTTTTTGTTTTTTTTTATGAGCAACCCAGCTGATTGCCTAAGGAAACTTAAAAATCACCTCCAGGCAACTGAAGGGGGAGAGGAGAGAACATACTTTTGGTTTCTATGGAGATTCTCGGTCATTCCAGGTCCTGGTTGTCCCAAGGGTGTTTTTTTTTTTCAAAAGGCAACTGGACTCTGTTTTTCTTTGAAGACGTTTCGCTTCCCTATCCGAGAAGCTTCTTCAGCTTCTCAGAAACACCTCTGGGACAGCCTAGTTTTGGCTTGCGTAACCGTCAATCCCCACTGAAAGCCTTTGCAGGTGCCAAAGAAGAAAAGATGCTACAGATATTGTTTTGGTCTGGTAGAATAGGAAGCCTTGAACGTTTTGCAATATGTAGATTCATCAGTCACAAGGAATTAGAGCCACTCGGAAATCAGTCTTTGAATTATGACCACAACTGAGACCAAAATAAGACGGTTGTTAAGTGAATTTTGCCTTGTTTTACGACCTTCCTGGCTATAGTTGTTCAGTGAGTAGCTGCAGTTGTTAAGTAAGAAACACGGTGGCTAAGTGAATCTGGCTTCCCCATTGACTTTGCTAGAGGCAAAAAGTGATCACTTCACCCCGGGACAACATGCAACCATCATAAATACATACCAGTTGCCAAGCATCCAGATTTTGATCACATGACCTTGGGGATGGTCGTAGGTGTGAAAACTGGTTGCAAGCCCAGTTTCTTCAGTGCCGTTCGGTCACCAAATGAATTGTTGTTAGTCAAGGACTGCCCACAGTGTCAACCATGAAGCCTAGAATTCCAGACGTCTTGGCCAAAGGCTAAGTTGCCATCCAGTATTTTCAGAAGAGGGCCCAAACCGACTCAGTTTGTTTTATCAATGTTTGGCCTGCATCACCGCTATAAGCTTCTCGGGATGGAGGGATGTAAATCTTTTAAGCATGTTGACCTTATTAGCAGGTTCTTATCCCATTCAATATTTGAATAGCTTTCTCCCTCTGCTTAATCTTCTTCACTGGAAACCAAGCGCACGTCGCTCACTTTCAGGCCTGTCTACCCAAGAGTTGGTCTGCTTGTCCTTCTGTTCCTCAGCTTTCAGGCTTGAATCTGTCCCCAAATTTGTCCATATACTCACTCAGCCGAGATAAGCCAGGTTGGGTCACCTTTCTCAAAGGTTCAAGAGAGCACCAGGGCAGCTGCCACCCCTGGTCCCCCGTGCTTTCCTTCCATTATTGGACCCAGATGGTTGTTTGAACAAAAAGCAATTTCCCCAACTTGAGAAATTCTGTTTTATTATTATCTTTGATCAGTAGACGCGAAGCAATTCTATGAAGGTTTGCCCAAAAGTCAACTCCGTCAAAATCAATAGTGCTTTAACTTCAGTGGAAATAAATTTGGGATGGGAGCATCCATGTGGAATATACCAATAACTCTCTCTCGGGGACGGAGTGCCCCGGGTCACCTCTGTACATGTGGAAATAACCCTTCAAGGAACTCCGGCCTCCCGGTACAGAGGCTCCGCTGTTAAGCAGAGTGAGGGGGCAAGCGATTCTGAACGTGTGAATGAGCAGTTAGTTAGCTATTTAATTACAGTATTGTAACTCACTGTCAAGGATAGGAGGAAATTAAAAGTACCACTGATGGGCTGTGTGACAGTCTGACAGCTCCATTTTACATTATCTTAATGCTTTCCAAAACATGATGCTCGCTCCTTCCTTCCTTCCTTCCTTCCTTCCTTCCTTCCTTCCTTCCTTCCTTCCTTCTCATGTTTCCCTTTCAATCTTCCATATTTTCTCTCACTTAACCCTTTCTCCCTCCCTCCCTTCCCATTATGTTTCTCTTTCATTCTTCCCTATTTTCTCTCTCTTAATCCTCCCTCCCTCCCTCCTTTGCATTTCCCTCCCCCTTTGGTATCCTCGGGGGCTACAGGATTGCTGCTTTAAAATCCTTCAGTCACCCTGTAAAACACTTATTTTAATTTTCCCCTGTTATTTATATGCAGTTTTTGGCCTGTGCCCTGTCTCGAGATTTTCATATTCCCCCCCCCCCTGTCTTGAAGCTGATTTGTTTTTTTGTTCTCTGCTCTTCCCTCTCCTCGTTATCTTCTCTCTCTCTCTCTCTCATTGGTATTTACATTTTAATTGTTTTCTTCTTTGAATAAACCAGCCTGGGAATATAGTCAAGGGGTGCTGTGAAAATATTTGTAAATAATATGGAAGAAACAGACTTTTTTTTGGGGGGGGGAAACAAAATAATTTCCAAGCCTGAGCTTCTCACATCCTACCTTGTCTTCCAAGGACCCTGTGTGCCTTGAACCCACAGCTTTTGCCCAATTAAAATTTTACCAAGACGAGGCAGCACTACTGATGGGTTCTTTGTAAAAATACAGGTAATCCTCAACTTACAGCCATTTGTTTAGTGACCAATCTCAGTTACAACAGCGAGTGGTGATGTCTTGCTTAGCAACGGAAATTTTGGGTTGAGTGGTGGTGGAAGAGAAATCTCTTTGGGACATTATCTGTCCAGGGTGCTGAATGCATCTACTTCTTCCTAGCCTTGTGAATCATGTTGGCTTAAATATTTATTTGAACCCACTGAAACTGGATCACTCCAGATTCACCTTGTCCTGCTTACGACTACCCAGTCTTGATGACACCAGAAAGAAGAAGCTACTGGTTGGCTTAGAGTTTATTGTGGTTCTGTCCCATTCACATCTGAAAAAAGTCCTATAGGATGATGAGGTCCTTCTTTAGAACTGAACGCAGGTCATCCTCGGCTTACGGCCACAGATTCAGCCTAATATTTTTGTTGCTATGCAGTTGTTATGTGAATTTTGCCCCATTTGATGACCGTTCTGGCCACGGTTGTTATGTGAATCACCGCAGTTGTGAAGTTAGTAGCACGGTTGCTAATGTCTTCCCCACTGGCTTTGCTTCTCGGAAGGTCCCGAAAGCTGATCACACAGCAACCGTCATAAGTACACGCCAGTTGCCAAGACCCGGATTTTGATCACATGACCATGGGGGTGCTGCTACGGACGTAAATGTGAAAAAAAAACAACGGTCACAAGTCACTTTCTCGGTGCTGTTATAACTTTGAACTGTTGCTAAGCGAATGGTTTTAAGTCGATGACTACCTGTAGAAGGGTGAAAGGAGCACCTGGTAATTAAAATGGCTTCTCCTTTCAGGGAACCAATAAACACTCGTTAATACACTGGGAAAAAAAAGTAGGATATTATTTCCTGCATAGCACTAATTTCAAAGATCGAGTGTTAAATCTCCAGGGAACAATCTGGGACAGCCAAGACCCCCCCCCACTTATTCCAGGAATGTTCCAGAGCCCACCCCACCCC
>JANHFL010005059.1:2895-19424 GCA_032468155.1 Oxyrhabdium leporinum
GAGAGAGAGAGAGAAAGAGAGAGAGAGAGAGAGAGAGAAAGAGAGAGAGAGAGAGCAAAGTAGCATATGTTAAGCAATGCAACACTTTTAGAACTTGATCTTAAAAAATAATTTCAAGCATCGAAGAACATCGACCATTTTTAGGCATTTGTTTTAGAAAAGGAGTTTGGAACAGTCATACTGCTCTACTACCAGAGTAGGAAATCTGTGTACTGTATAATAATAATAATAATAAACTCTATATTTGTTTTCTCTTGCCTAGGATTCCTCAATGAATGCCATTAACTGATGAATGTGAAAAAAATTGATAACCAATGAACAAATGGAAGCATAGAGAGGGTTATTTTAGATCAACAAAACCTAGTATACATTGATGTAAAGTCAGTAATTTTGTGTGATACAAAATTCATCCTGTTTTTATCCATCATTTCCTTCTAAAGAAAATAGATTTTAGTTCAGATGGAGAAATGTATATCTGAACAATTCTGTCAAATGAAAAACCTCTTTAGAACAATTAGGGCAAAATCTGTCTCAGGTAATACTGGGATGTGCTCTAAGAATAGAGCTGATATTAAGATTGATCTGAAGAGAAACCATCAATTGTACGATTGTAGGCAGTCACATCTATTCAGATTCAAATGTTGTTTGGGACAAAATGTACTGTAGTTTTAATGTGATACCTTTCTTGGAAAATATTTTTATGAAAATATTAATAGTACATTTAACTAATACCTAAAAATATATATTCCAGTGTTTTATTTTAGATTTGTTTTTCTGTTTTATGCAAAAGTCCATTGAAGCGTGAAGTTTCAGAGATGTTATTTCTTTATGTTTAATTGCCTAAGTTGGAGAACATTAGTGGAAGAATGCAAGAAGATGAGAACATATATTGAGAACATATGTCTATTTCTTAGCAGTTTGAACTTTATTGAGATATATGATTTAGATCTGTTATAATGTATTGAATAATGAACACCGTAACTAAAAGAAAAAAATGAATAGGGTCAGAAACCAAACTGAACTTTTTGTCCAAATATTCTGTGAAATTATTTTTGACAAGTTAATTTATGGAATGAAAAAGCCTTCATTATGCCACTAGGAGAGGGGGGAAATTGTAGACTTAAAAGAACAAGGAAAGAGTAAGAAAGAACATAGCTAATTTGGATAAATTCAGATATCCAGGGTCAGATGAATTATATCCTAGAAAATTATCACCTAAACTTTTCAACCCAGTGCTTCTGTATAAACCACTATTCCTATGTACATTATCTAATTGCTAGTGCTTCCTGCATGTAAAATATGAGTAATATTTGACATAAGATTTTTAATGATTGTACTGATTACTTTTATCATGCCTTTTTAATTGAGTTTAGATAACATATTATTAACATGCTTCATTAACATACACATATTTAGTAAAGTAAATAAAATGAGATTTATTATAAGATGCTAGTGTGATCCTTGAACTTGGTATTTTTCACTTAAGTTCATAATATCTGGAAGAAACCTGGATAGTAGCATTCCTAAATCACTAAATTAACTATATCCATATGATTTTGATGTTTCATTAGTATGAAATTCACTAAACTAATACTAATTCAAAGATATAAAAAGATGAAAAGCAAATAGAAAGAAGCTTTGTTTTCCACCATGGAGTGGAAATTTCACATTGCAGACACATAGTTTAATGTCTTCTGCTGTAGACGATTTGCCTTGATTCTTCATCATTCGGAAGCTCAATTGTTTCTTCTTGCAGATTAAATAATTGGTCTCCCACTGTGCAAATGAATAGATCTGCAACCCAAGCAAGTATTTTCAAATCAATTCAATATTTGAATCAAATCTCAAAGTCATTCCTTAGCACCTACAGATAAAAGCAAAATTCTTCTATCAAAATCTGAGTAGGATGTTTTCATGAAATTCATGCTGAGAAACTATGCAAAAACTCTTCCACCAGTGTTATGTAACTCCTACTTCACAATGAAATTAGATTAAATTGATTAAATTGCAATTATTAATTTGACATGGCATATTTTGCATATTCATTATTCTCTATGCAAATATTGAATTTTATCATATAATTCAAGTCAGCACACAGCAGAAAACTGAACCCAAATACTCCAATAGAAATTTGTAGTCATATCAATATATTCTGAAAGTCTGTAGCAATTCAGTGATAAACATTGCTCTAGAATATTGAAGAAACTAGGAGAAATGATTGCAGAACCATGCTCTTGGACAACTAGGAGGTCCCAGAAAACTGGAGAAAAGTAAACCATTTCCCTACCTTCAAAAAGTTGAAGAAATTATACATGAGAAATTATAGATGACAAAATATTTTTTTTCAAACAGATGATAATGATATTATTTTTGTGCCTTTGAGTCAATGTAGATTTCTTGCCAGGACAAGTGATTGTAATTTTCTTGACAAGATTTCAGAAGTGGCTTTCCCAAGTTCACCAGATTGGCTTTGTGCCTATAATGGCACTAGAATTCAAATTTCTTCTGGTTTTAGCTTGATGCCTTATCCACTACACTAAACTGACTTTAAAACAGAGTATTAAATGGCAAATTTTTGAACATTTGGAGAGGAACGCAATAGTTAATATGTGTCAAGATGGATATGTCAAAATAAGTAATGCCAGATTATTTTTAAAAGATGGGAAGGGGGAAACTGCTTTGGATTTACTATACTTTGACCTCACCAAAGCTTTCAATAGTCTCTTAATATATTGCCATTTTTAAAATAGTAAAATATTGACCAGATTATACAACTGTTAAAGTGAATTCACAATTGGCTAAATTATCATATTCAGAAAGTACGGTATTCGTAACTGCCTCCAAAACAGATTGGAAACTATCATTACGTGGATCAACAATTGGATTAATTGCGTGGTTGAAGAGGGCGATTATCAAATCTGCAGAGGAAAAACCTCACTGCTGTGAAAAAAAGTACCGGTATTTAATAAAATAAATAATAATAAACAATGGATTGAAATGAAGAGGATCAGATTTATTTGGGGGGGGGGGAATCTCTGGAATTTGGATAATAAAAATAAAAGGTATATGTATAGGTCAGAGAGGCCTTGTGGGAGTAGTAAAAGTGAAAAGGATGTTGATGTCTTTTCAGCCACAAGTTAAACGTAAGCAAGCAGAGTGATGCAGCTGATAAAAAGGCAAATGCTACATTGGAGAGAACTTAAACAAAAAGCAGAGGACAGCAGTGAGGTGGCATCATTATTGTTACAGCAACTTTTGGTTTTGACATTTCTATCCCATTTTCATGTATACTTTGCATTTAGATATCTAATGAATAATTGACTTCTCTCTTCAATATAGATACAGATCTTCTTTACACATAGTGCTGAATGATAAGGAGGAATTATTTCAATTTCTTCTAAACATTGTATCCTTTAGGCATCAGAGACCGGTGATTCATATGAATTTATTAATCAAGCTCATCAGTAATCTTAATTACAGCTGTGGAAGTAAAGAAAAAAAAGGCCAAATATTAATTTATTGCATTGTTATAGATTTAACAATTATATCTGTCATACAACTGAAATCTCTATGCTTCTTTTTTTTATATATAGGTGTGCCAAGAAAATAAAGAAAATGATTCAAAGAAAATTACTTCTCTGATCCTGATGACCCTCCGTGTTTGTTTCTTCATTCTCAGTCTTAAATACTTGGATGGCTTCTTGAAAAAATGATGCAGTACTAACTTGGCAGTGAAATTCTACAAACATTCCCTGACTACCCGGTCTCTTTTACTTATGATGGTAAGTTGTTTTATTAAACTGTTAGAAGTAGTAGGTTTCTGTTTCAGTGTGCAGATTCTGGAAAGAACGCCAAATGAATCAGAGTTGTATGTTCTGCTAGACTGCTAGAGTATACGAAACCCAAACTATATTTTTGACCGAACAGGGTTATTTCATAAACCAAACTTTTTCAAATCACTCTAAAATACAACTAAAATAGGATATATTGAGACAAATAATAACACTGCTTTGCTACTTTGGGATAATTAGTTTCCTACTTCCTTTCCTTTTTCTTCATTATACTTCCATTCTTCTCCCTTCCATAAAACTGAATCATACTCAGATATTATGTGCTTGTTTATTTGTTTCATGTATTACCCATCTCACATACATGTCTGCCCTTTATAGAAAATTTTCAGAAAATGCTTATTCACGAAGCAAATTGTCAAAGACGGGTCACCTTGATCCTGGTTGCCTAGATGAAGGAGAACTCTTTTTGAATGATGAGATCATGCAAATATTTATACCAAATTAAAAAAAAATGAGTGTATATTTTGATTGTGCCTTTAGAATACTGCAATACTGATCTTGCAAAACAACAAAATGAAAACCTTCATAATTTGCAGATGTGGGCCCCAAACTACAAGAGATGATACAATAAACTGCAACGTCTGACAAGCTTATTGAATTAGAGTTACTTGGAATTTGTAAAAAAAAATTGTTGGTGTATGGGTTTATCATCAGCACAGGTAGTCCTCGACTTGCAACTGATTGCTTGGCAAGCATTCAAAGTTACAATGGACCCCACCCAAAACTACTTATAACTCTGTTCCAGAGTTCCCCCAAAAATATTCTCACAGTCACATGACTGCGTTTTGAGCGCTTGGCAATTGGCTAACCTTTGTGGCTAGTTACAACATTCAGTGATCACATGACCATGTTTTATTATTTGTTTTTACCAGTTTCCAGGTTTTTTAAATGGTTTCTGTCAAAAAACTCTTAAAAGAATGTATTGATTCACTTAACAACCACAGTGTTAACGACCAGCACAAAAAAGTTGTAAAATTGGATCTGATCATATGGGTGTCTTCATTTGTAACAACCATGACATGATGAAAATTCCTGGATCTATAGGGGTCATAAATCAAGCAACTTTACTATTGACAAAATGCAATAGAATCCTATTATTTCTATTTGAAAAAGAAAACAACCTATATAAAATGTTGGACTTTTCAGATTAACCAGAGTGACCAACTCCATACAGGTGTAGAACATGCTATAATATGCTAGGTAAGCTGTGCCCCATTGGCTCATTGTTTCAGAAGTATTTCTTTATCTAAACAGAGTAACAGATTGACCAAGGGTGGGCAAAAAAGCTGTGAGACTAGAAGTGACTTCTGACTTCTTGCTGCCTTTCCCATTTAGTTTCTTTATAGGAATCTGCCATGAAGCATTGAAAATCTCCCTTCCCTTCCCTTCATTTTCCAGCAGCAGATAAATGGCTACTGCTAGGTAGGGGAGAGAGCAAGGAATTGTAAGACGGACTAGAAATTGTCATGAACATTGAAAATGGAGATTACATGACTGCAGCAGTTATGTAACAGCAGTCAATAGCACTATAGGAGCCACAGCTTCCCCAAATTTCATTTTGTTAGGTGTCATGGGTTCTGGATTTTGGACTTTTTCTGTAAATTAGTTTGTAGTAAGTAAGTCTGAAGCACCTTATTTCAAAAATAATGCATCATTTTATCCAGTGCAAGGTCACAATAATAAGAGTTTTAGCATTATATAGATTTATATTTGTGGCTTCAAATCAGTCTTACTTTCTGATGGCTCCCTGGACAAGTCTCTGCAATTTTCTAGGCAACATTTTCAGAAATGGCTTGCCATTGTCTTCTTTCTAGGGCTGAGATGACTGGCTCAAGGTCATTCAGCTGACGTTGTGCCTAAGGCGGGACAATAATTTATATTCTCCCCATTTCTATATGCAATTTTTTAATGTCTTGTTTAGTTTTGCTTTGTTCTTGTATTTTTTTTCCTTTTTTTGAAATTTGTACTTTAAAGTTATGAATAAAATAAAAAAAATGAAAAAAAATATTTCAAATACTATGTTTCTATATGTGCCAATTTAAAATATAAACATCTCAAATCTTATATTTAAACAACGGTGCATTTCTGAATATTTGCCATTCATTTGTCCCTCTGTAACTAACACTCGATGACCTTTTCTAAACCTGGCAGCAAAACAGAATATTGAAGATGGTAGTGGCTATATTGCTATTAGTTATATATAGGACAAAATGTATTTATTGTTAATGATTTCAAATGTAGGTTTAATGATTATGAATTGAATTCTAGTATATAGTGAAATCACCAGGTTGTTTTTATGTGTGTCCATGTCTTCCTTAGTACTTTCCTTATGCTACAGCCAGTCTTATTGATATATAATCTTTAGAATGGGCCATTTGAGATGGTAGCACTGTACTGAAAAATAGCATCCACATTAATTACATATTCAATAAACAAGTATTTTTCTAGGGCCCACCTTGATTGTGTGACTTTTGAGATACCAGTTCATGGAACATGAACCATGTTCCTTTCTGTTGCATCTCCTTATTTTAAATTTTGATCAGCCCAGCATATTTATGGTCCTCATTTTTCAATCTCTTTTTCCTGTGTGTCAGTCACCAAAAAGTTATGGCTTGCTAGCTGTTTCTCTAAGACATCAGTTCCCTTGCAACATAATTTTAAGCATTATTAATTTTTGAGGCAAACTTGAAAAATAGAGTTGTAAATGCTGTACCTCTAGACAAATTCATTCGATTTTTGGGAAAAGAAAATACTCCAACACAGTTGTGCCATGCTCAGAAACTGGGAAAGAAATGTGGAGATAGCTGACATAGAATTTAAAAAACCTTGCTCATGAAAATTACGTTCCAGTCAATTATTTTAAATACTAAATATACTTGTAAATATGATAAAGTTTTACATGTCAAGAATATTTTTGGTGGCCTGTCATTATGTTCCAGCTTAGATGTTTTCTAAGGCTCCTTTTCAACTGTCTGTTCCTAATGGCCTAGTTTTCATAACTGTGTTCAAGATAAACATCCATCTAGTCTAGTGGCCTAGACAGAGGCTGCTTAGGCAGCCTTACACTTAATTAATCTTGATTATATTGTGAATTTCATGCTATATATAGTATACTTTCTTTTTCTTTTCTTTTCTCTTTTTTTACTGTTTGGAAGTTTCTGTCATTTAACTATCTAGCGCTGAGGTCATAGCTTTGATGGATTTTAATCCCATTTTTATTTATAAATATAAGGAATGTGATCATTTTCATCCATATTTCTGATTATGTTGTTCCTTGAAAGTATAACCTTTAGAAATTACTTTTTTCTTTTGATTTGATTTTGAAAAAAAAATACTGATATTATCCTGAAACTTGCATATTTTTTAAAAACTAATTAGATCAGCAAGTAGGGATGAGCCTTACACATAGTGGGGGGGGGGGGGAATGCCATGGGCTCTGAAGAGAAGAATTATTGCTTATCACCAATAATGTAAGAGATTCCAGTTTGTTGTTGTTGTTGAAAGAAGTCATTATTTGGGATTGCAGCGGATGTGCTAAGTGTGTTGTAGAAAAATAAGCATAATATTTTTCCCACAAAATGGATAAAATACAGTTTCTTGAATCTTCCACTTCCTAACAGTCACATATTCAATGGGAGGGAAGTGTTCAGTTCCTTAGCAACAACGGGGTATATCTGCTCAACTATAGAAGCTTACTGGTTATGCTTGGACCAGCTGCTATCTCCCAGCCTAGAGTGACTCGCAGGACTCTTTTGAAGATAAACTGCTGTTGGGAGACTCTATTATGCCAGCTTGAAATCCATGGGACAACTAGTGGGGAATAAAAATGTATTAAAATAGTAATTACTAAGACATTTCTTGTGCAATTAAAGATCACCTTGAATCAAATTATTACACTTACCTATAATTGTTTATATGTGCTATTTGTTTTAGTTTGTAATTTTCATTCTTGTTCAGAATGCCACTTCTATCATTTTTCTGTAGGCAGCCTAACAGAAATAAATTTCTGAGTTTCACAGCCAGTATCCTCTTCAATCTCCCCCAAATAAGGGAAATAACTTAGAATCAGGCTAGCTGGCAACTTTTCCTAAGTAGTTTCTTTATTTCCTGTGTGACATGACATGAATCTCTAATTTCTTTTCTTAGACTGTTCCCTCCCCCACCCTCCCAAAAAAAAAAAGCTGGCAGCCATATGAACTACTTAGTTTTTATTTTTGGCATTGTTGATTCTTTTTATTCTATATTTATTTAAAACTGTATACGTTTGAGTAATTATTTCAAGTGGTTTACAAAGAAAAGGACTAATAGGATTATATAAAGAGATACAAACATAAAAATACAGCCATGGCTCACTTGCTCAATTACCCTTTAAATGGGATAGAAATTAGTACAGTTAATCTTGCAGGTTGATGTTAAAAATATTTTCAAAACTAACATGTGAGAGCAATAGACAAATTAGCACTCCAGTTAAAAATTTTAATATCCTTAATTTACAGACCCTCTAATACTATTCTGACCGAGAATGAACTAAATGCTGTAGATCAGTACTGTTCATTAATCAGCCAGTTGACCAATTTAGTGAAGTAAAGCACTCCAGTGCCCACAGGAAAAGTTCATTCTGTACCATCCTTTTTTGTTGGGAAACAGAGCAGGGAACAAAGTCCAGGAAATGCATTTAATTCCTCTGTTGGAAAGAAAGACAATGAATAGCACGGAAACTTGCTTTGCCAGAATCTATTTTATGCCGCTATTAATTACATTATCAGATTTGCAGATATACCTCTCAAAAAACCACTTTTCTTTTGATGTGTATATTATAGTATTTTGAAACAATTTATTTTTATCCCAATAGGGAATTATAGCAGTTGCCCTTGACTTGCATGGCAAATATAGAAAAACATTAATACACAATCCAGTGAAGTTACTTCAAATGATACCTTCTCTAATTCATTTAGAAATGGTTGTTTATGTTTTGGTAACTTCTATTTTCTACCTTTTACATATGCTAGTATAAAATCAAAAATGGTTCATTAAAAATAGCCCAGGTGATCAAAAATTGAAACCATGATTCTGTGAGACTAAAAATGAAGATAAAATGTTGATGAGCAGATCAAGGAATGAGGAAAAGATTGAAGAAATTAAGTCCACTGAAGTGCAAACATGCAACTTAGTTTATTTTTATAGTCAGAATTCATCAAGTAAACCAAGTACATTTTATGTTGCTACTTTTCTTCTTGATTATAATATCTTTCAAAAAATTCACTGTGCTATTATTGTATTCTTTCTTTTTATATTCTTCTATTCTTGGATAGGTTGAATTTTTTATGTCAAAGCAATTATTTGTGTATTCTTAGTTATTTTAATAAAATTTCATAGATTATGTAATATTTGTTGGGCTCAAAATCAATGGAGTTATAAGTAGACTAATTATGTTCATTACTGTAAGATCCCTAAACTAGTATGTCTTCAAAAGCTAACAGTTCCTTTTACTTAATATTAGTTAAAGTTCTTAATATTGTGCATAGAGAAATCAGGGGCAGGCCTTCATATGCCATCATATGAATAAATAAATTTATTGCAGAAACGCTTGACATTAAATTCTGAACATACAGTGTGCCTTTTGGTGAGAAGCTTGAGTCCATGAGTATTTAATAGTTTTATACTTTCTGTTGAGAGAAACTGCAGCTGAACATCTTGATAACCAGCCTGCAAAGTAAGATGTGAGAATTGTCCAGGATGACTATTGTTATGCAGAATCCAAAATCCAAGTCCAAAGTAACAAAGCAATTTGCAGAAGGAAGGAATAAACAATAATATAAGGAGTAAGATATTCAATGGCCATTTGCATTACCTTCTGTGAAGTATTCGTTTTTATTCCTTTAATGAAGTACAATAAATGACTTGCCAATGTGGAGATTTTTTTTTGTAATGTAAACATTTTAACTGTATGATATTGGAAGAAGAAGTCTGAGAAGGCAATTATTCATAGATTCCTAAATGCAAATATCAATAAAGTAAATTAAAACTTGGATATAAACCTCAAAATTGTTTTTTTTATTTTATTTTTCTAAAAGAAATGCCTGGGATCATATCAATTCTTGACTTGCCCTTATGAATCATGTGCTGTTTCAAATCACAAGATTTTCTGGGTACCAGCAGGTCTGATATAACTGGTTGGCAAGCTTGGCTCTTCTGAGAAAGATTCACTTATCATAGGTTTAGTAGAATGCCAGATTGATTGGGGTACCTTGGCAAAGTTTGACATCTTCTGGACAAGACTGAGAAAAATTACAATTGATTTGCCTCTGGCTCTGAGCAGTGTCAAGATGGTTAACATAACAAATAGGTAGGACTTAGGTACATTAGGATTGTGGCTTCCTGACAATACTTTATATTAGTTAATTGCAGGCGTGGCAGAATCTGATTCTGATACTGACATATAATTCCACACAGAAAAAGGGCAATGCAAAAAGAGTAGCACAGATACTCCTCAACAATTGGAACCTGAATTTTGGTTGTAAATTGTTGCAGTTGTAAGTCGAAATGCCACCAGATTCAATTTTATAACCATTTTTTATGATGGTAATTAAACAAATCACTTAAGCAAACCATATTATCCAAAATTGGAAACAAAACCTTCACAAAATTTGATCGTGTGACAGTGTGATGTTGTAAATGATCATAAATACAAGCCAATTGCCAAGTGCCTAAAATGGGATCATGTGACTGTGGGGATAGTCCAGCAGTGGTAACTTGGGGTCAGGTCATAAGTAAATTTTTGGGTCCATCACTCATGTTTTAGACATTTCCCAATTGAATCATTCAGAGGTTTCATTTGGTCCAGAATGTAATGGCATGTGCAGTGCTGGATGGACTAATACTGCTACTATACAAGTTCCAGTAGAATTCCCAGTGCCATTTAACATGCTGGCTGTCATCTTTAAAGTCCTATATTGAATGGGGCATGGTTTTTGTAGTGATAGCTATTCCCCAATGATTTCTGCTCTTCCCACTAGGCTTAGCAGAGAAATCTTGCTCCTGGTCTCTTCAATAAGGCAATGTCATCTGGTGGTCTCAAAGGAGCATGTCTTCTCTGTCATGGTGCCTGATTCATAGAACAACCTCTCCCCAGAGATATGGATGGCCCTGATTTTATCAGCCTTTTGAAGATCTGGTTCTTTCTCCACGCAGAGTTCAGCGCATGAGTGTATGATGTGAATGGCTGTTTTTATTTTTTGTTCTTTTAGCAGAACAGTGGTGGATTTTTAATGAAGGAGAACTTAACCTAGGTTTTTCTTTGTGTATTTTACTATTGTTATTATTTACTTTTGTTTAAAAGTAAATTTGATTTCTTTGGATAGCTGGTAGCCTCATAAATTTAGACAATATTCATAGATAGATATTCACATCAGCAAGTGAGCATATTATACCATTAAATTCCATTCCCAATATTTTCTAGTATGGAAGTGAAATTGCAACATTTTATATTAGTTATAATAATCCTAGTAGTGGCAGGAAAGCCATCAAATTTGCAAAGTTCTTAACCTCCCCCCCCCCCGCTGCTTTGAAGCTACCTGAGTGGATTAGCTGCCTTGAAGTGAGTCTGCCCTTTAATTTGTGGATCTGCTTTGATGGGTTCAGTTGATGCCCCACCAAATCAAGCACTCTTTTGAAGCTTTGCAAAGTCCAAAGTGCACACTTGTTTCTGGAGTTGCAGATTTTATTTCTGGTTGTGTATTTAACTTTTTTTATTTTAAGGGCCATCCAGATAGCATCAGCCGGGCAGCAGGAATACTAAAGATTGGCACTGGGAAATTGGTATACAGTCTCTTAGTGTGAATCTGGGATCATTCACACAGTTTCTCTGAACCTGTGCTGAATCATTCAAGGCTTGAAATCCAGGGAAAGTGTACAAGCCCAGTGTTCAATACCGGTCATGGACTAGATAAAGAAAAACAAATGTATGCTTGGCCCAGATTAGATAGAGGTGTCCCTGGTTTATCAGAAGTCACAGCAAGGAGTCACCATCCACTGAGTGCCATTTCTTAGGAAATATACCGATCTAATCAATAAATAATTTATCTTTATTCAGTTACATAATATATTTTCAAAACTTGAAGTGTTGTCCTCAGAGAGAATCTTTCTTTTCTCCATTTTTCACACACAAAGATTAGCAGCATCTGAAACCACAGCTGCAATTACATGTGTGCTAACCTCAATGGTGAATATTGCAATAACTGGATTTTTGGGTCGTTTTAAATGCAACTCGATATTAATTTACAACTCACACTAAATTGAATATAGAATTATTTGAACTCACAATTATCACAATCTACCTGTATTTTTAAAAGGATAAAAGTGGATTAAAAACTATGTGAGATACATTAATGTAAATGATGTAATCTGGCTATAACATTAGAAGTCTTGGGAGGCTAAGAGATCTATTGCTTCAGTTAATTCTGCTGACTGCCCGCAGTTCGATCCTGACAGGGCTCAAGGTTGACTCAGCCTTCCATCCTTCCAAGGTCAGTAAAATAAGGAACAAGATTGCTGGGGGCAATAGCTGCCTCTGTAAACAGCTGAGAGAAGGCTATAAAGCACTGTGAAGCAATATTTAAGTCCAAGCACTATTGCAATCTGTACATTTCAACTTCTGTCCAATATTTTAGCCCTACTGAAACTGATGGCCTTATTTTCTTCCCCTTCTAGCCAGATGTTGTTGGTGAGCATCAGCTCACCCAACAGAAAATGTTTTGGTTTTTTTTGGGAAGATATCAGTTACAACATTCTAGTTTTTATGTTATTTCAAAAAGTTCATTGTTTTTGATTACATGTTGGATTGTGAGCTCATGAAGCCATCTCTGTAACCTTATCTAACTTCCTGTCCAAAGTAATAATAGTAGACTTGCTGATACTGAAGATTTCAAGCCGGTTGGTGTTGAGAGAACTTGATATAAAATTGGTTGTGTTAGAAGTAGTTTGAGGCACTATGACAAACGTGACACTATCTTAATTTATATTTCTACCATGTACGTGCAAGCATTAATGATTCCATAGACAGATCTAATTCAGGTTGATTGGTAGCTATGTAATTCCTAAACATTTTTGTGATGATAATCTGACAGATCCATCTCCATGTTTTTCTCTTCCCTGTACAGATAAGCAGCTCTCCTATCAAATTTTGTGATTGCAGTTTATGTGTTTTAAATTTCTAACCTGGTTAAGAAGGAGCTTACTCTCTGTTGGTCTTTGGCTTTCTTGTTGGTTTCCTTTGCTATGCAATGGATTATGCTGATATTTCACATATTCTCAATTTAGTCTCTTCTCGGCCTTTTGGCTAAGATCAAGTGCAGTTTGTCTGAAATGGTATAGTTAGAATATTGTAAATATTAATTATCGTGTTTTTAGGAATATATAATTGAGTAAATATTAAAATGAAAGTAGTAAAGGTGGTAGGTATTTGTCAGAATATATTGTTACCTGTAATGCCTTTTCATTACTTTTGTAAATGAAATAAAATAAAATGAAATAAAATAAAATGATTTTTTTTGCATTTATAAAAATAAATATCAATGGTAATGTATTAAGCAATTTTGATAGTAGCAGATTCTTTTCTGCATTCATTAAAGATAATTATTTAGAAATAAAATGAGATAGCACAAGTCTGTTCACATTTGCAATTGTGTGGGGGTTGTTGAAGTTACCAGTACTTTATAGGAAGGGCATGGTAGTTCATAATTGCTGTCATTTTATCATCGCAAATGAAGTTATCCTGGCATTTATTATTATATACTATGCCAGGAACAAAATGTTTTTCTTATGCAACTACTTGGCTTAAATCCCCTTTTCTTCAATTGCTTCTGAACATGTGTATGACATAAGATTTTTAGAACTAACTTGTCTGATCAATTATATAATAACTGAATAAAAAAATACAAATAAATGCTAATTCTGAAGCCAACTGAGAATTTGTTTTCAAGCAAGGAAAACAGGAAATTTCTATCATATCTAGCCTTATTTCATGGGTTCCAGGTTCTTTGTGAAGAAAGAGTTGATACGTTTTTGTTTTTTATTAACATGTCAGACTTATTAGTACATTCCATTCTGGACAAATACTGCAAAGATTTTGCTTCTTTGTTTAGATGTTTATAGTGTGATTCTGAAATTTCCTGCAGGTAATATAACATGCAAAAATAGAACATGTTTTAAAACAAGCAATGAAACATTTTTCTCATTATTTCAAAACTGACGATGCTGATGGTCATTATTCATTTGGTTTATTTTGTGTGAGCCACAATCTTTAGACCCATTACCATGCATGACAGATTTGGGGAATGGATAGTGTGTAGAATTCCTTGCCTCCAAACAATTGGGGGATCTCCCCTTGAGGTATGTTCTGCCATGATGTGAAAACATTTATTTTTCTAAGAAGCTCTTGATTCTACTATTAATTAAATTGATTTCCTGATAGTTTGCTTTAATTGTTTTTAAATTTATGCTGCTATTTTTAGATTTTTAAAATATGCATTTGTAAGTTTGGATGGGAAAAATGAATATTTTTTTAAAAAAATAAGAAGTTAAATAATTATAACAAAAATATTGCTTGTTGTAATAGTTAAATTATTATATGTTGCTTGTTGACAGAATGATATGCAATTAGATACCAAGGTAGAAATGAAATGGGGGCAGAATTTGCTGTTTTGATTTTCACCTGGTTTCACCAGATGGCATGTGCCAGCAACTCTTGAACCTCATTTTGGGTTTGAGGTTAGGCAGGCTTCCGTAGAATTTTAGAGCTGTAGGTTATATTAGGTAATTGAAGACAAACCCTGAGGATGACTAATTACTTCTGAATTATGCCAGAAAAGGCAACCATCCACATGTTGGCAGTGAAAGCTGCTATCTGCACATTAGAAGGGTGTTACGGGTTTTGCATTGGCTGCCAGTAGAATTGTAGATACAAAATCATAATGCAGATTCTAATCTATAAAGCCCTATATGATTTGGTGCGTTACATAGGATGCCTGTATCTACTATCTACTTGAACCTGATAGTCTGTGTGTATTATGTAAGCAGGATGATGTGAGGGTCTCTTCCAGAAGAGACCCTGGAATCAGTGCTCCTTTGTTGTGGAACCACTGCTTGGCATAAACTTAATACAGATTGCCTCCCTAGGATTTTAATGGCTAAATCCTGGCTAATCAGGATGTGTATATGTATATGTATATGTGTATGTGTATGTGTATGTGTATGTATGTATGTATGTATGTATGTATGTATGTATGTATGTATAAACACACACACACACACACATTATTTGTCTTATTCTTTTTTCTTAGCCATTGTGTTATAAAGTTGTAAACCACCAGGAATATAGTAGTAAAATTAAAATTGCAGTGGATAAATAAATATAGCTACCTGAATGCATCCATAAATTTACAAAGTTTGAACTCAATTTGAAGCAAGACTTCATCTATTTTACTTTCCACAATCTGGCCACTTTACAAATAAATAAACATGTTGTCTTCTATTGAGATCAATCATAAGTGAATAAATTTATGTCAGCATCAAGACTGGCATGGATTACATCTTGATTTATGGTAAGTTAGGGAACTAGGTGAACTTTGGATCTAGTGGATCTATAGAATTCCTGCCCATGCCTCTTTTTCAGGGTGGCGGGTGGGGTGGAGGGGGAGTCACCTTGGAAGCTGGTAGGGAGGAAGTGTTTCAGATATTGGAATTTCTTTTCTGGGTAAAAAACAACAACTGTTCAAGCTTGGAAAAGAAACCCCTTTCTGCAATGCCCTCCTAGTATCTTTGTATTCTCTTATTCATAACATGTTAAATTTAATGGATTTTATGTATTACAATGTAAATATTTATTTAATGTTTTAAAACCCATATTGTTGTTTAAAGTTGCCATAAGCAAAAACTGTAGGTCTCTATTATGTATTTCTCATACAATAGTTTTGAGTTTCTCTAGTTTTTCTCTAGTATAGGAAAATACCTGCGAACAAGGATAATGTTAGGAGCAACTGAACTGTTATAGACCAGTGATGTCACTATCTTAAGACAACCCTGATTCACAGATACAAACCTCCTAAGAGATTCTATGCACTGATGTGGGAACTGAATTCACAGCTAGCATCTTCATTTCTGAAGTGCAAGGACGTTTTGGATGTAGATGTTTTGGATTAGAACTTTATAGGCCCTTTAATTTAACAAATGAAAAGCTGATATCCAAATAATCTGAAAGACAAACAACTTGCTGTAGGGGAGCCTCTAGATGGCCCCATAGAGCACAAGGGCATCCTGGGTAATTCTAAATTACTTGATGAAATTGTAGCACATCCAAAGTGTTCAAAAAACTATTAGGATTTATAATGATGAGAATAAGCATGAATATGAGATGTTTCTTTCTGGGAAGAGAGTACATCAGTAGTGGGGAGAAAGAGAAACAAAAAAGGACAAAGGCTGAGAGAAATAGGGAATGCTCAATAAATATATTCCATCTTTGCTGACACTCCTGCCTGGGAATTAGGAATGTGAGAGTCATCTTTTCCAGTAAAAAGATATATTTCATCAAAACAGAAGCCATCATATTAGATGATAGATAGATAGATAGATAGATAGATAGATAGATAGATAGATAGATAGATAGATAGATAGATAGATAGA
>JANHFL010005059.1:35663-56223 GCA_032468155.1 Oxyrhabdium leporinum
CGCCCCTTCCTGGAGTTCCCTACTTGCCCCATTTTGGCTCCCAGGTAAGTGCAGGGAGGCCCACTAGGCCCGAAATGGGGCATGGGGGATGCAGTGCGCCCTCCCTGTGCCCTATTTTGTCTCCCAGGGGGTTTTGGGGAGGCCCACTAGGCCCAAAATAGGGTGCGGGGTGGCCACGCCCAGTCACATGACCAATAAGCCATGCCCACCAAGCCACACCCACAGAACTGGTAGTAAAAAAAATTGAATCCCACCACTGATTGTAGGCTTTGTCATGCCTTGAGTCTTTGTTTCTATTTATCTGGCACACCCCTTTTGTTTTCTCTCTTTTTTTTTTAGGAGTTGTGTACTTACTGTATTAGCTTCTATAAAATATATTCTGATGCTATATTAGTTAGCCAGTATATTGCAAATGCTACCATATTGTTGTTGTTGTTTTTTAGTTCAGATTGATCTTCGATGGTTCTCTTGATCTTTCAGCTGAATTCATGAATCATGCACTGATTGTCCAAGGCTACCTATCTTCCTTTTATTGTTAAGATAGCGTTCTGATGAATCTGAAGTTTTCACAATGACCTCCATGTTTTTTCATGAAATCTGCTAATCCTTCGTCTCTTTATGAACAAAAAATCACCAGTACTACTTTCCAATCATTTGTCAGGTCCCTTCTGAGCTTTTGACTTAATTATGCAATCTTTCCTTAATTTCCTGCCTTTATCTACTTTCACCCTTTCATAAACCATATTCCTCTCCTTGACTGTGAACTTTATGCTTCATATATTTCTTTCCTGTGATGTGATATGTCAGATATACCCTCACTTTCCTTAAGTATATTTATGAGGTATACATATTTATAAGATATGTACCACTTTTAGAGTGTTCTTAGATAGCCCCTTACAAACCAGCATTTTTGCTCTCCTTTAAACTAACACATTTTCTTAATAATTTACTAAGCAAAAGGCTAACATGCAACTATTTATATGCTTAAGGATAAAAGATGTTTCCTTGCTAATTTTGTAATATGATAAATGATATATTTACTGCTTACAGAAGAGAATGGCACATTTCTTCCTTCTACGCTCAAAAGAAAAGTTTTGATGATATTCTAAATGTTCTCTTTTTAAAAAAATATAGATCTGATTTTGCCAAATAAGAAATGTACCAATAAGAAATGATTTACCACCATTGGTTCTATGGGGGTAGCTTGGTGGGCGTGGCTTGGTGGTCAGGTCATGTGACTGAGTGGGCGTGGCCAACTCGACATCATGGCAAGACAGAGCGGTCGAGTTGGCCATGCCCACTCAGTCACATGACTGATGCTGCAGAGACAGGGCGATTTCCTACATACACTGCAGCCTGCCCCTTTAAGGTACTTCGATGCTGCCCACTGTCCAGCCCCGTGCAAAGGCAGCCAAGTGGGGCTGTTCTGCTGCCAAAGGAAAAGGGCTCAATTCTCTTGGCCTCAAACATACACACAGAGCTAACATGCACACATTTCACGCCATGCACACATTTCACGGCATGTGCGTGTTTGCTCTATGTGTATGTTTGAGGCTGAGAAGGAGGAGATGCCAAGTCCGAACTTTTCTGCCACCCTTTGCAGCAAAGCTGCTTGGAAGCCAGCTGCCAAAGCCTGTCCCTTTATGATCCTCCCGCCCCTACCAAAACCTGGCTGCAACATGCGGAGTGACCGGGATCTGGAGAGACGAGCCCTTATCCTTTGGTGGCGATGCAAGCCCCGCTTGGCTGCCTTTGCACAGGGCCAGACAGCTGTCAGGGTTCCATCGAAGTTTCAACAAATCGCTCAGCACTCAGATAATAATTAATCCAAATAAGAGTTTATTGAAGAAACCATGTTGGCATATCTGGGAAAAACCTGAATCTGAAAAGCCAGATTTTTCCACGCCCAAAAGAATTCAAAGATCCACCTGTTTACCATCATCATACATCACATTCCCCAATCAAAGCTTTTACCCATCATCCCTCTTCTTGTCACTCCTCTTCCAGGTGCTAACTAGGATGGCCTTGAAACATTTACCAAGAATGTTGTTATGTCTAAATTACCTTTTAACTACTTGAGAAAGTAAAACCCCCTTATTTCCCATACACTTTATTATGGCAACTTGCAGAGGCCTCGCAATTATGGCTTCCAAAGCTGACAACAGCAGGCAGCATCAAAGTACCTTAAAGGGACCGGCTGCAGCAGCTGCCTTCTGAGCAGGCAGGGCCAGCCTCGGTGGTGACCTGGCCCCTTCCTAGGTGCCATGGAGCTCACCTTTGGGCTCAGCGGGGTGACCTCTCCCCACTGGCACTTTCCCATCCCAGAGTGCCAAGAGGCTGAATTTCGTGATGTGTTCTGGGCCTCTTGGCACTCTGGGGCTAGAAATGCAATGTAGAAGCCGGCACGAAGAGGAGCAGAGAAAGAGAAAAAGTGGCCACCTCCTTCTCTTGCGCCATATGCTCTGTTTCCTCCCCTTCACTATCAAAGTGGATCGCTAAGCTGCAAAGGCGGGAGGGAAATCTGAGGAGCAGGGGAAAAGGAAAAGCCTCCTTCCCTCGCATCAGCCTCTCTGCTTCTCCTCCCCCTGCTATCAAAGTAGCCCAGGCTGCCCACTGCGTTGCAA
Source organism: Oxyrhabdium leporinum (assembly GCA_032468155.1). Taxonomy (NCBI): domain Eukaryota; kingdom Metazoa; phylum Chordata; class Lepidosauria; order Squamata; family Cyclocoridae; genus Oxyrhabdium; species Oxyrhabdium leporinum. Next base: position 38,288 of record JANHFL010005059.1, read on the forward strand.
AGGAGAGGCCGGTGTGAGGTAAACAGGAGGAGCAGGGAAAAAGGAAAAGCCACCTTCCTTTGCATCAGCCACTCCGTTGCCCATTTCACCATTGCAGCCCCATGCCACAGAGCTTTCACCACCCCTTCCCCCCAGACGCCCTTTCTTTCCCCAAATTCTCCAAGCTTTTATTTGCCTACCTTATTTCCAGCTCCATCGCATTACTCCTTCTTGAAATTCACTCAGTCAATTACAACTTTGTGAGATCTTTTTCTTTCGTGAGAAGTTGGAATTGATTGACTGAACTTTTTTTTTAGGGAAATTTTTGTTTCCCTGCACACGATGGTGAGAAGGAGAAAGAAACACAATGGAGCTGGAAATAAGGTAGGCAAAGAAATGTTTGGGGAATTTGGGGAAAATTAGGGCATCTGAGGGGTGGGGGGTGGGGAAAACCCTTCTGCCCACAAAGAGAAGAAGAGAAGAAGCTGCTTCTCTTCCCCGCAAAAAAGACAGGTAAACATGGTGGGGCTGCATGGGAGGAGTAGGAAGGGAAGGAAGACAGCGCGGAAGGCAAGGAAGGCCCCAGGGAAAGCAGGGAAGCATGGCGGGGTCACGGGCCATATTGAGGGAGTAGGGAAGGCAGGCAAGTGGACCTGGCCATGGGGACTGCTGGGCAGGCCATGGGGAAGGCCATGGGGAAGGCAGGGAAGCATGGCTGGCCCATGGGGGGGGTAGCTGGGGAGAAGCGAAGGAAGACTCACCAGGCAGAGATCACGGCAAGCGAGGGAACCAGAGAACAACAACAGCTATGCCACGGGTGTGACTCTAGGTAGGCGAAGTGTGAAAAGTGAGTGGGAGGGGCCAGGAGGGGAGGGGCCAGCCAGTGGTGGCATTTGCCAGTTCACTGAATTGCGCATAATCATCCCTACCAATGCTCAAGGACAGATGCAAACCAGCTAGATTTCACCCCTGATACACACACACACACACACACACACACACACTAGCCAGCACCATGAGTTCCAAAGTTATTTATCCTGTAATTAATTTCTCTTTTATATTTCTGTAAACATCTGACTAGTGTCAGTGACTGAAAAACACTAAATCAATATCAAAATCATTCTCTCTCTCTCTCTCTCTCTCCTCTCTCCTCTCTCTCTCATACTAATATTGGATTTAGTATAAATCATCTTTAAAAATTAATAAGGTACCCCTATTCTAAGCATTGAGTCTTTGATTCCATTCTAAATAATCAAATGACACCCCCCCATTTGAACCTGGTTCTTCTGATAATTTTATGACTCGATAAATTCATTTTTTTTCTAATGATGTCAGTACCTCTGGGTAAATGGGACAAGAAACATTACTAGATGACGTTAAATCTATTTTACTGTAAGACTACATTTACATAGTCTTGTGTGTCTGAAGAGAAACTTCCTGCTTCTATTTTTAACTGTTTGATCGATTAGGGCAGCTCCTTCCTACGTGCCTTTTTCTGACCATTAAATAACTATAGGGTCCTCCTTGTCTTGTCTGCATGTTCTGTAGGCAGCATCTCTTTTTCAGTTCCCTAAGATCATTTGTACATTCAATTACAAATAATGAGTTCTAAAAATTTAGAATTTTTCATGTGTTCTATGAATTCAATAGTTTTATTCAATTTTGAATTGGTATAATTGCTATATTGTGAGCAACTCTGAGTTGGGAGTTGGGCAACAACTGAATGAATAATGAATAAATATTTTAAACTATTAATAATTAAATGATTGTATATCAATTCACTGTTTATAATTATCAGTGAATTCAGCTTTCGTAGAGAAACTAGAAACTGTTTTTTAGTTATCTAATGCAATCTGTTAAATCTCATTACTCCAATGGCATAATATTTTATACAGAAATGTATTTGTAAAAGATATATGTTTAGATCCATAATAAAATATTTTCCAGATTAAGTAAATTAAAAACATTTTGTGAAGAAAAATAAAACATGATTTTATATTACTCAATTCTTTCTTTTCATAAGACAATTCCTTTATTATTGGAATACCATCTGCATAGTTTACAGTCTAATGCCAGTTTTCTCAACTAATTGAATAAAGAATACTTAAAGAAGTAAAAAACAAACGAACTAGTGCTAGAGTGAGTCTACATATTTATACCAAATATAAGGTAACATCTTGTTCCATTGAATGACAAAGTCATGTGCATATTGTGTTGTTGAATTTCTTAGGAGAGAAGTAGGCATACTATCATTATTGGCTAGAATAACTCTGGCCCTGAGCCAAATTATGGGAAAGCGAGTTCAAAGAAACATCTATTCAACAATAATATTTTTTGGTTCCACTTTGTATCAGTTAGGACTAAGAGCTAAATTCCTGGAACAGCAATCTGGAGAAGATTATGATGCTGAGACAGGCAGATGTCTCCATCCAAATTAGATCTCTATCTCTTTCTCACAAACTGCATTAAGATAGTCGGACCAAAAAAAAACAAAAACAAAAGAAAACCCATACCTGTGTGCTGTGATTCATTCAAACATGCTGGGTTGCAAACACAGGACTAGTCTACAGTTGAAGTAGCTGCTCTAGAGGGAGGTCATATACTAGAAAAAGATGCAGCTGGTTAGAGTTATAGACAAGTGCTACGCATATATACTGTAATGGATATAATTCTGTCCCACATAGTGAAAAACATTTTACTGTTATTGTTCTGCATATTAATCCTGAAATGAAATGAAATTTAACTCATGCCGATGTCATGCCTAGTCTTTCCCACATTTTCTGTAGTTTTATTTTATTCAACAACTGAGGAATAAATTGATGTATGATTTCTGTGATTTTTAGCTTCTAGTAAGCTAAATATGACAGAAATTGGAAGGTTATTTCAAAATCAATTAAGCCCCATATTTTTGGCTTTAAGGAAGGTTTTATTCAGAGGCAATGGAAATCTAAAAATTAAGTCATATATATGCTTCAGGGGAAAACAAGTTCCAGCAACTTAAGTAGTATAATTTTTATTTCCAGCATAACTAAAAAGTAGAGGGTTTTTATAAATTACTTTTTATAAAATTCAGATATTAATTTAATCCAAGTTTCTTTTATCCTTCTGGAACTTAATTTATTTTACACCCGATTGCTAGAAAATAAAACATTTTAAGGCCATGTATAGATAGATCCTAAATATACTTCCTGGCATTTACTAAAAATCTAATTTCACAATGTCTTCCTGGAAAGTTTGTCTTCTGAAATTATGTTTTAGCATATGCTAAATTATTCGAAGCATCTGCTCTATTGAACAGAGGAAGGTAATGGTCAATGTGTACATGCCAGACTGATACTAAAAACTTAATTAAAACAATATGCATGGAGTTCTTGGCTCAACAATTTTTAATGGAACAGAACAATATTTTTTCTTTGCGAAGAACATGACTGAACAAGCCTGGATTAATGATTTCAGAACAGAAATCATTTATATTTATACTGCTTTTACTTGCTTTTCTCTCTCCTATGTTTCTTAGAAGGCATTGTTAAATGTTTTCTCTGTGTGTGTGTGTCTGTGTCTGTGTCGGAGTCTGTGTCTGTGTCTGTGTGTCAGTGTGTGTTTAACCATATCTAATTTTCTTAGTTAACATTTGGTTAAAGCAGTACTTCTCAAACATAAAAAAATTACCCAAAATTGGGTGAAAGTGTTTTTCTTTGGGTATCAACACATAAGCCAATTTATCCAATCACAACAGGGACATAAATTGACTTAAATTGGGTAAAAAGGACTTTCTGATAAGTGATTTTGGATACTAATTATAAAAAACGTTTTGGAAGTCCTAGGCTAGAACATACCTACTGTGTCAGTCTAAATGGAGCATAATATAATTTATTTAAAATTTGACGCACATTTGCTGGGCATCTTAACCTGTTGCTTTACTTGAGTGTTAAAAATAACAATAACAAACAATATACAATAGCATTCATTTTAAGTTCAGAGTTGTGATATAGTAATCCTGGTTTCCTCAGGAAAAAATATCAGATCTTGAGCAATAGCAATGACTCTTTTTTTTTCCATTACCTGAACTCTGAGAAAAAGCTACTGCTACTGGATCTCTTTCAAATCCATTCCAATTTTTTAATGTACCCTGAAGCTGAACCTAGATAACATGAAATCTAGTATGAATATTTCCAAAAGCATACATTTGATTATGCTATACCTCTTCTTTCTCTTTATACTTCAATTTATAAGGGAGACATCTTCCTGAGCTGCTTTCAGATTTATTTTATAACTCTGGACTTTAAAAATGCTTCCACCCTTTTTACTTGACAATGGAGCCTGCATATTTCTTCCTTATTCTGTGCAGGATATAAATGAAAACAGAAATAAACAAACAATTCTGGTTACTAAATGAAGATCCTGGGCTTTTCAAGTAGAAAATGCCTGATGTGTAATAAGGACTTGGAGAAAAGTAGGGAATGCCAGAAGAATATTATACTAGAAATGTAAATTCATAAACTGAGGGAATAGATCAAGAAAAGGGAACAAGAAATTTAACCTGGAGTGTGATATAATGATGGATGTGAAGAATGACTGAAGAAAATGTTCCTCTATAAATGTCCTCCTTACTAATAGCCCCTGCTGGCACTCAATTTAGTTTTGAGGCAGAAGTTCTTTGCATGTGTGCAATGTGAATAAAGCTTTTTGCTTATATTCTCAATAATGAGAGGCAGGCTTTATATATTTCATTTCCTGCTGCTTTGTCAGAGCCACAGGCAGGGATTCAGAGAGGGTTTCAGTGTGTGATAGGAGCCTAATCTGATTGTACCTCTAAAAAGATTATAACTTTATAAACAGACTTGTCAGATCCTCCCTGAATGTATGTTGGTAAGGAGCCTCAATTCACTCTCTGGTGTTCAGCAGTCTTCCATTTAATGAGTTCTGTGATCTTACATACTGTATAGTACCTAGTCAAACATTTTCTACCTGAGAAGGAAAATGAGTGCAGCACTTTAATGATGTATTCTCTGCAGGGAGACACATTGCATCACTGTCTTTTCAGTTAACAGAGAGGAAAAGCAGGTCCTGGAGTTATGTTTATGCCTTCTAATTTGGAGATCACTAGATACTTTTAAGTAATATTACTTTTGAAATATTTCTTTCACTTTTCATTCAGGTCTTGGCCACTGCTGGTTCTTCATGTATTGTTGCAACTTTGGTTTTCAATAGGAGTGTTACAATGTAAAAGCTGGCTATTGTCTGTGGACAAGGGAGATATTTCCCAGGTAAGGGCACCAGCTGCTCAGAAGTCCCTTCTTCTGTTTCCCCTTCCCCCCAGTTTTTCATTTATGTCAGAAGTGAATGAATTGTGGCCTATATCCCTTTATCTTAATTTTAAATAGCTTTTTACACAAAATCAGTTAAGATCTGTAGAAAGCCACACAAATTGCCTTGGAGAAGCAATTGCAGTTGCAAAAACACTTTTTAAGCTCCGGAAATGAGAAAAGCATAAAAAGGATACTCAAGTTGACTCTGCCCTCAGAGAGAGAGAAATGGGAATACAAAATGAGGCTTTCAAATCTCTGTTACTACTGTACAGTATAGACTACATCAGAAAGGAGAGTTCCAGTCAAATGTGTGTAGTTTGTTTTCTAACCTGAACTACCTCAGAAAGCTGCCAGGACCTTTTGCTGTTTGACTCTTTCCTAGATCTTATTATTTGAAAGAGATGGCAGGCACAGAAAGCATGTCAAAAGGAAAAACAGAGAGAGTTAATAAAAGACGGAAAAGCAAATATAGAAATACAGCATGAATCATTATCCCCTTCTGATTCTGGATTCATCAATTGCTTGTTTCGATCTGGTCTGCTATACAGTCCCTTCTGATCACTTCTGAAAGGCTATAATTATCAAGAATCCTTTATTTCTATAGATTTATTTCTATAGATTCTTCAAAATGCTCAGAGTGTTTGCCTTTATTTTAAAGCAGTAATTGCTTTTGTTGGTACAAAACAATATAGGAGAATGATTGTTTATAAGATAAAATAAACTGAACCAGTGGTGGGATTCAAAATTATTTACTACCAGTTCTGTGGGCATGGTTTGGTGGTCATGTGACTGGATGGGTGTGGCTTGGTGGTCATGTGACTCAGTGGACGTGGCTTGGTTGTGTGACTGGGTGGGTGTGGCTTGGTGGTCATGTGACTAGGTGGGCGTGGCCAACTCACCATCATGTCAAGGGGCGTCTCACCTGGCCCCTCCCCTCCCGGCTCTCTAACCTCTCTCTGTGGTGGGGAAGGCAGTGGCGGGTGCAGCCTCTGAGCAGCATGATTGCTCCCCTCCCCAGTCAGACAGCTCCACCTGACCTACTCCCTGAGTCTCGCTGTTCTCACCCCCCCCACACACTCAAGTGGTGGCAGGCTCTGCGGGACAACAGGGCCTCTCATTTTTCCCACGGTGAGGCATAGGCTTGCTACCTATGCTTGCAAACAGCAATCTTCTCTGCTACTCTTGGGATGCTGATGCGGGCACCATGCATTGCTTGTCAGGGCTGAGCAGGAATGCTGCTATCATACCACTCCCCCTCACTTCCCTGAGTGCAGAGATGAGGCCATGCTCTTCCTCACCTGGCTGGCTACTGGCAAGGAGCTGCATGGCCGACAGCCACTCAATGCCCTGTGCAGCATCGCCCAGCTGCTGGTGGGGACGGAGTGGTTTTCAACTGAGCAAGGAAGCACTGAGGAGCCAGGCCTTTCACACCCGCATCTAGCCCATCACAATTTGCTGCGCTGGGGCAGGATTCAGAAATGAGACCCTGTCCCGCTGAGCCTAGGCCGCTCGTGCTGTGGCCCATGTGGGGTGGAGCTGCGGCGGCAATGCAAGCCAGACAAGTTGGAAGCTGCGGGGGGGACAGCTTGCTAGGCTGCTCATGCTGCAGCCCGCGTGGGATGGAGCCGAAGAGGCGATGCGAGCCAGTTAAGCTGGAGGCTATGGATGGGGGGGGCAGCTTGCTAGGCCGCTCACGCCATGGCCCACGTGGGATGGAACCGCGGCAGCGATGCAAGCCAGGCAGGCTAGAGGCTGCAGATGGGGGAGCAGCTTGCTAGGCCGTTCATGCCATGGCCTGCGTGGGATGGAGCTGCAATGGCGATGCAAGCCAGGCAAGCTGGAGGCTGGGGGGGGGGCAGCTTGCTAGGCCGCTCGTGCCATGGCCCACATCAGGCTTTCATACTTCCGATGTTGGTAAAATGAGGACCCAAATTGTTGGGGACAATATGCTGCCATTGTAAACCACTTAGAGAGTGCTATAAAGCACTATGAAATGGTATATAAGTCTAAGTACTATTGCTGAGTGCTATAATGTTGGAAGAGGAAGTTGCTTGGGGAGAGTAAGGAACTCCTTTTCTACTGTACATTAAGGATAATAACTTGTCTCCATAGCAAAAAATGTGCATGCAAGAATAGATCAGTTTTAGATCAACTGTTTGAAGATGAGATCAGAATGGTTGGATGGAATAGATGAAACTTGTGAGAACATGATTCAGAGATAGTAGTCATTTTGTCACTAAAGCAAAAACAGACCAACAAAACACAATACATTCTCAATAAATTCAATTATTCATATTATTATGTGCATATTCTGTTTTGGTATTAGTCTCAGCTGAAGTAGAATAATTAATAATTAGATAACAGTATCTGATTAACCTAGATCATTGTAACCAGTAAGGCTTGTGTTTTCTAATTGTTTCATTGGAACTTGGTGTACCAAAGATGAATTAATGTTAAATTCAGAGTGCATTAATAATTCAGTGAAAACAAGAGATCTAATGATAGGCTAATTCTTCCTTTGTTTTCAATATTAATGTACTCTACACCAAGGAATATGCTCTCCACTTGGATCTATAGGTGACTAAATTGTAGCTGACATAAACAAATACACAGTATGGCACAGTGCCATACAAAACAACTTGAATCTATCAGCTTTGGCAAAACAGTCATTTGAGGAACCAGTATCAGTGCTTGTACAATGAAACCATTGCCAAACAATAGAAACAATAGCTAGGCTTTGCAGGAACATTTGATAACCCTAGGAGTTGTTTGAGAGTTTCTGTTAAACCTTCTATAAATAATTTCCACGATAAATTGATAAGAGTCTGTGAATGTAAAGCAAACACCTAGCAGAGCACATACACAACCAAATAATAACAGCAAGAGAAAAGTAAAAAAATGAAATACTAAACCTGAACAAAATATAATTGGGGGCTACCATAGACTTACTCAACTTATGAAACTGCATTCATACAAAAAAATTTCAGCTTGGATAAATTTAATGTGGCTGTATTATCTACTTCAAATAAGGCTCTGTGTATTTTGCCTCTATGTGGAAAGCTTTTAATCAAAGTGACCTGCCAGTGAAGATGAATTTAATAGAGATCTGAACACGAATACTTTACCCTGAAAGTTCATTCATATTCTGGATAATGAATATTCCTGGAAGAGATCTGTGGAACTACCATCTTCATAAAAAGTTCTTGAATGTGTGAACCATGTATTTGTATTGTTTCAGTTTGCACTGGTATTGCAGGCTAATTCCCTTCTCACTCTAGGAGTTTGATTCAGAACAGCTCATGGTTGACTCAGCCTTCCATCCTTCCAAGGTCAGTAAAATGAAGACCCAGATTACAGGGGACAATAGGCTGACTCGGTAAACCACTTAGTGGGGGCTGTAAAGCACTATGAAGCTGTATATAAATCTAAATCTGTATATAAATCTAAGTGTTATTACTATATCCTATCAATGTTAATTTTTAATCAATGTTGCCCAGTTAACTTGCATTATACTTGCTGCATTTTTATCAAATGAGCTTTATCATTAAATTAGGAAAGTTGATATAGAAGTCCAGCCAACATTGCTACCTTGAAGGAATAAACAGGTCAGGTAGACTTATCATATAGAGATGTAGATATCATTTTATCTTTTTAAATTCATGTTCATCTTAAGCTTGTTTTAGTTAGGAGAAGAAAATGTTTCGTAGATCAACATACTACTGAACCTTGATCTACAGAAATGTTTAACTAGCTTTTGCAAGAAGCAATATTTAAAAAGTGCATTTCTTAAGAATCAATTGCTTAAAGAAATGTTAGGCATTATGTTTCCTTTTCCTGAACTATGAACAATGTAATTAATTTTGATTTTGAATGGCATGGTTGATAGGTAGTTAGGCACAAGAGAGTAGTATGAATATGTCCTGGGAATTATTACAACTAATTTCTTATTCATTTCCCTGGACAAGGAGGGCCCTCAGTTATTGTGACTCTCTTCTGCTCTGAAAAAATGTCCTGGAACTTTGCTTTTCTTCAATAACTCCTCTGCCAGGTTAGAAGTGACTGATAAATCAATAACCTAATTCCTATGTATGTAAAGAAGAATAATACAAATGATTAAAATGCTGTTTTAGGATGAAAATAAGTTGCAAGGAAAAGAGCATATTTTTTTTGCCTGAATATGGAGAGAAACATGGAAGAATAACAGATCATTCCTAGGCCAAACACCCAAGAGAATGAGAAAGCAAGAAGCTTCAGGTGCCTCCAGGAGAGCGGGGAAAGGGAAACTTGAAGGAAGAAATGTTACATGTCTTGGAGTCAAAATACACTTTACATTAATTGTTTATTTGCTTTCAAATAAGCTCATTGCTCCCAGTTCAACTCAGGATTGTGTGCGCAGAGAGAGTTGATTTTATTCTTCTCTCCCATTTGGTTTTATTTTTTCTCCCCAAACAATGCAGTCAGTCAACAAAGAAAAACTCCTCCCTTGGTGTCAATGTTAAAGCAGAAAAAACAAACATTGGAGTTTAATTTGATTCCAAGTGCCTTTATTGTACTAAATTTCTTGGCTGTAACACTGAATTGGGCTTGCTATTGCCTTTTTCCAAGGTCTGGTTTTGTTTGTTTGCTTTTTTAATTTCCCGTGAGATTCTCTGACTTGCTTAATTTTATTGTTGTATTTCTTTATTTTATCATACAGGTCAGGTAGCTGCTCTCCACCTAGTTGTTTGTATTTAAATATGAATATAAATGTTACGCAAGCCAGTTTGGTGTAGTGATTAAAGCACCAGAGTAGAAATTGAGAAGCTATGAGTTCTAGACATAACATCAGCTGGGTGATCTTGGTCCAGTCACTTTCTCTCAGCCCTAGGAAGGAGGCAATGTCAAACCACTTCTGAAAAACCTGGCCAAGAAATCTAAAGGGACTTGTCCAAGCAGACTCTGAGAATAAGTCATGATTGAATGAAAACAAATTGTCACAATGTCATAATGCTTAGAGCAACATGGAATGAACTTGACTTCTACAAAATAATTCAAAGAATAGCTGGATGTTGCCAACTTGAAATTTCCTGTATCTAGCAGGGAATTGCTTTTCTTCTCCAACTCTTGTCCTGCAGTCTGATATAGGTTAGTGAGGGCTACAGTGATATAACCAGTTGTAATTCTATTGTGCAATTTAAATAGTACATATGGATTTTAGGTTTATGACAAACTTGCTCTTGAATAAAGCAATATGTTGTACTTTATTGCTATAGTTTACTGATTGCATTTATAAAATATATATTTGGAAGGGCAGCCATGATTCTGTAAAAATTGCACCATGGGAGAAAGATCCAGAAAGTGTACTTTCTTGTCCAAAATGACTGTTTCTTTTAAAGGATAAAAAATAAAATAGATATGGAATCATTCATTTGGAAATAGTGATTGGAAGTTCAGCATTAAGTGTTTTCTTGTATAAATTCCACATGCTAAATTTCATAATGTAAAAAAGTAATAACAATTTAATATTATTGATTTAGATTATAAGAATGTGTGACTTTTCTATCCTCTTTTCTATCCTCTTCCTCCAAACAGAGGTACAAAAGCCCACCTTCCACAAGACTGGACCTGCTTCTAATTGTTCTAATTCAATATATATCTTGCATGGTTGTGGAAGTGACTTGGGAATAATCAGTTCAAAGGGAGATTATATAGACTAGAATTAGAAGCGGTTGTGATTTTAGTGACCTAGAAATAGTTGTAAACATGAGTGACAAATTCGCTGTCTTTATAAACATATCCCTTGAACTTGAGAATAGGGAATCAAAGAGCAATAAAAAGATAAAGATGAAGCAATTTTTTTCTAGTTTTAAGAGTGAAGAAAGTGATATTGATGGTATCCATATAACTATCACAGAAATCAAGTAAACAATTACACATTCATTCAAGTTAAAGTATTAAAATGCTTAATGGAGAGAGCAAATTGGGATGATTTAAAAACTTTTGAAGTATTGCTACTATTCTTGAAACAAAAACTGGGATCACTCAGCTTTCAGGTATTCAAGGATAGCTAAAACAAAGCTGAAAAGCTGTAGGGAAAGAACTCATGCTCTAAGGAGCATTGCAGAAAGGAGATCATAAAGCATTGGAGAATATGTTTGGCTACTGTATGACAATGAAATCTGTCAAGAAATTGACATTCAATCCTGTGTGTAATCCAAGAAAATTCTAAGCAAAATATTTACAATTTAGTATGCCTAATACTCTGCAAGATCTGAAAGTGCTAATTTTTTAATTAAGGAGACATGGAAATATTTCAATTGTGTATGTGTACAATAAAAATAACTATCAACCTTATGAATTCTAAAATGCAATTAAAGAACAAGAGCAATTCTAGATAGACCATATAATCAGGAGTAAAAAAAAATGATAAACTATTGCTGAAAAACACCAAGCAAATTAAAAGGAAAAAAAAACAGAATAGATATGTTTTAGATAAGAATATTATTGGAAGAAATTGGAAAACTCATAACATTGATTAGTGCCAGTTAATAATATTTCAGGGAACTTAGAGGACTTCATCTTAGAATTTACCGTGCAGGAAGTTCAGGTGTTATTCTCTTCTCCAATGTTCCAAAAAATATAGGCATTATTTATGGGATTTTCCCAACTGATCACCAAATTTGCTCTTGCAACCTAACTGGATCTATTAATGGAGATTGTGAAGGGAACTTACACAGTGGACTGGAAGAAGCACTAGTACTGTTGATTTTGCTCTGGTTTTGAATAATTTACTACCCACTAATAGCACCTTCTCAATTGCTACAAAAAAATAGCAGTCACCTTCCAGTTATTATGAAAATGATAACCAATATCCATGTCACAGGCAGGAACCAATTACCAGATTAATTAATTAGGGATTTAAGGTACTTATTGTGCTTTCTAAACTCAGTGTCCTCCAGCTCCCTCAGATTACCTGTGCTGAATACTGCAGCCCATTCAAAATCCGTATGAGCCATGGTGGTGCAGTGGTTAGAATGCAGTATTGCAGGCTGATTCTACTGACTACCAGGGGTTCAATCCTCACCGGCTCAAGGTTGGCTCAGCCTTCCATCCTTCCGAGTTCAGTAAATTAAGGAGCCAGATTGTTGGGGGAAATATGCTAATGCTGTAAACTGCTTAGAGTGGGCTGTAAAGTACTTTGAAGCAGTATAAGTCTAAGTGCTACTGCTATCCTATAATCTAAGACTTTACCTATGATCCAGAAAAACCAAGCACCTCTTTAATCTTTAATCTATTTAATAGTTCGACTTGAGAGTATTGAAGCTAGGGCCAGACTGATTGAAAACTTCAGACAATGCAAAACCTTTGATTCACATCATGTGCAAGAACTGACCTTGGGCAAGGAAAAAAGCTTTGAGAAGTGTGCACATGCATGCACACTTTACTGCTTTCTAGCCATTTGTTGCCACTTTTGTTCCAAAAACTTCTACAGAATCTCACTGCATAATTGCTGCTGAGGTGTGGGCTAATTATTTTCATACATCATTTAGCAAAGTGCCAATAATCCTGATTCTATAAGATCACCGCCCTGATGAAAGAGCAAATTGGCCCTGATATCTCCCTCTGAAATAGCCAGGCTTATTTCAGATCTCAAAACTGGCAAGGCAGCTGGAGTAATGTGGAAACTCTAAAGGGAAATGCATAGAGATGGCATTTAGTTCTGGCATCCTTATTTATATGATAAACTCCATCCATTCAATCTTTCAAATCAAAATTGGAATAGGTTCTAATGTTTAATACGATTATTATTTATATTGTGTTTATGTTTTTAATTTCATTTACAAAGATAAGGATTGCATGTGACTCACAGCTGGCATTGATTAAAGTGGCTTGTAAGCTTTGCAATTGAATATCTCAATATATAGAAAAGGGACAAGAAAGACCTAGTTAACATCCATCTTAGGACCTTGTTTGCATAATTAGCAAGCTCTACATGTTGGGCCCCTCTGTGGAAAACTCGCAGAGCAATATCTTGGCAGAGAAGTAAGCCAGATTTGTCCCAACTGTCATCAACTAATGGAAAACTGCATTAATCACTTGCAAGAGATCCTTTATATGGCATTTACTGACTTTAATTCAGACCCTAGAATGGACTCAGGGAGAAACTGCATGCGTCTTCCATTGATCAGCTTGTTCTTGCTCATCTTTAAATGCATGAATACGATGCGATAGAGGGCCGCTGCAGAGCTTTAGACGTATAATCAGCATTCACAGAGGAGTGAAACATTTTCACATCCCTTCTTTTTAATTTCTGTATTAAATTAAGGCCTGACAAAACCTGAGTTTCATCCATTTTCCAAATGTCTATGGAGATTTGCAATTATCTGGGATATGGTTGTCCCACAGATGTTTTTCAACAGGCAACTATACTTTCTTAGTTAGTAGAAACTAAGAAAGTACAGTTGGCTTTTGAAAAGCATCCATTTTTCAAGTTGACCAATAGATTTCTCTCCACCTCTATATATGTTGCTAATGTAACACAAAGGTCCGCAATCTTTGCAGCTTGGTGGTCCACGGGGGGAGGGGGGAGAGGGAAAATGGGCCACATGACCGGTGGGCTGGCATGCATAGCTCAACTCGTGTAAGTGGCAGGCAAAACTAATTGAGCTGTGAGCATATGTGATCGGTGCAGGTTGGTAAGGGCTGATCTCTGATAGATTCCTTGATTGTACCTGATCCTGATATGTGAAGAATCTTAGCCAAAATAAGCCATGGTTAGATTAATACTGCACAAATAAATTCTAAATCAGACATATTTCTTATACAAATCAGTAAGGATAGATATGATAATTGTTCAACAATACTGAGAAGCAGTTGACTTCTTATTTGAATGGTTTAGCTATAAATTATGGAAGATATTAAATACAATACTACAATAATGGTAAAGGGACCTTGAGATAAAATTATTGTGAATCAAGCTGCTTTATGATCCACTGAATATTATGTTGCATAGCAGACATGGAAGTGGAAAAAATGAACTGAAAGAACAACGTTGAATAATAGTAGTAATTTAGGAACAACTTCTTGAATGTAGTTCTAAATATTAATAAAAATGCCATTGAATCTCATGAATCCAATTCAGAAATTTATGCTCCGTAAAATTGTGCTGTGCTACGCTTCTACGTTCAATGTGAGACTTGCTATCTAAAAAAAGTATTTAGGAATTCAGCCTTCTTACTAACTGCTCAACTTGCTCACAAGTTATTCTGAGATATAAACTTGACAAATTAAATCTTGATTCTTATTTAACACAGTAACATAAAATAACAGAATTATCAAATTAGAAGGAGGTATTCAGGCTACCTGGTCTAAGTTATTACTTGATTATGAGAGGAGTAGCTCAAACTCTAAATTCAGTTTGTATCCATCACCCATTTTAGGTAGAAGAGTGGGAATCTACAAGAGCTGTCTCACCTGAGACAGAAAAAAATGGCCATAATGTTTTATGGTTTATTTCTATCTTTCCCCTGCAGTCAAAGTTGAAATCAAAGTTGAACATTCTTAAGACTAGATAGATGGTGTGGCTTCATTCCTCCTCTTTCCTTTTTCATCCCTCTAATTATGTAATAATGTTGAGTTTTCACAGATATATCCTATGCATCTGATAACATTGACTGATTCAAAAAAAGGTTATAAAATAATAATTTGATAGTCTTTAATGTGTTGATAGTACATAGAAAATAAAAATGCATTGCTGTGGTGATAGATTAGAGCAGGCCTGTCAAATGTGTGGCCTGCAGGCCGGATGTGTCAAGCACTTGCCATACCCACACCCGATTTAGCAAAAGATTGGAAAAAGTCCCAATCTGTCATGTGACACCGTCGTGACGACGCGCATTTGACATCCCTGGATTAGAATGTCTAAAGCAATTTGTTAAAAAATGAAAAACTTGTTCAAAGAGGCTTAGCGTTTTTCTTTCTTTTTATATTCGGGCCTAAAAGTATAGACATAGTTTTGCAGAGTTCATCACCCTTTAGTTCTGAATTTCACATTTTAAATTAATAACAGAAGAAACAAGTGAGGAAGGCTAAGTCACTTGCACTTCATTTCTTTTAAGCATATGCTTTTAAACTCAAAAACATTCAAAAGTTTTCCAGTTCACATCCTTGATTTGAATAGGTGTTTGTTAAGTAAAGGTTGACATTTTTAAGCAAGTTGTCCTGAAGGTGCCAAAGAAGAAGTGAGTGCTATATAAAAACTATGTTAGTGAAAGCATTCTATATATGTTATGATGAAACAAAAACTCAAAAGGAATGCAAAGTCTGTCTGCTAATATGGCATTCAACATACCATTGCAGATTTTGTTGTGGTATTACAGCTGAAGCTGTTCTCACTGGAATGGCATGAAAAACCAGGTGGTAAGAAAAATCATTGATAAGCTTTGTTGTTTTTCCTTTCCAAAATGAAGCTTTGGTTTTTACGTGCAAGTTGACAATTGGTTCAACATTTTTTTTTTCATTTCTCAGTTGCAATTTTTATAGTAACTTTACTATCGTCGGACATTGACGATTGTTATGTGTTTGTTGATGATTTTTTTAAAAGAGCTGCTGGCATAGAAAATGACACCTAAAACATACCTGCTCCATATTGACCTGCTTATTAACTTTCAGTGCAGCTAACTCTAAGGCCTTGATTAATTGTTGGCTTTTTCTAGGAATAGGAATCTGTGGCCACAGAATAGACCAATGTTTTGTTCATACTTATTTTTGGTTTATAGCTTTCCACAGTTACATCTAATAAAAGACTTGTATTTAATTAACAGACAGCTCTCCTGCAGTGCTAATTTGAACACAACTCAGATACATAGCAAGATCTTCCATACCTGCTGGCTTTCAGAAGAGCCATCAGGATCTGGCTTTTCCAGCTGGCCCTATGGCAAAATAATCTGTAATTCCACTCAGCCACTGATTTTCTTATAGTAGCACTCTAGCTGCCCAATGTGACCTTATAGATCTATTTCTTATATTATCATACTTATGTTTTTAATGCTTAGCTTCTTTTACATTATCAAGAGTTTCTTTAACAAGTGAAAAAGCTAATAACTAACAATAAAATAATTGAGATTTTTAAAAAGAGCTTGTAGATTCACTGACACAGGTAGCTGCTGATCATGGTGATCACGTCTCACTAATGGAGGATCCTGAGATATCTGGGAACCAGCAGAACATTCTCCTAAAACAGATTGCTTCAAGACTTGGCTGATCTCCAGAGAATTTAAGATCTGTGATGTGAATTTGTCATAATGATATTATGTATTGGGCAATCAATGATAAATTGTGGTGATAGAAGAGTAGGAGTGAGATGCCGTCTAGGAGAGAAGACAATGGGGGCAGAACATCTGTCTTATCTTCATATTCTCCTGATCCATCTATAAGGAAGAGACAGGCCATTGCTCCCGGTTGTTCTTCTTGAATTACTTATCTGTTTCCTTTGTGAGAAGTTAGAATCATTGATGGAGCATAATTACTTTTAAAAAGTATCAAATGTCTCTTAATTATCAGATTCCACTATTAGTCCCATACAGTAATAGTTTCAATTAGGTAGAGAAATAAATAAAGTTTCTAGAAAATATCCTTTAAAGTCTTCTCTGCATTGGACAAACTTTCTCCCTTCCACTAAAAAGGTTGGCACAGTTATAAAATCCGTGTTTGATTTTTTGAATCCCATCACAATAGTCCACTGGATTTAAACTTTGTGAAAACTCAGCTTAAATTTCAGTAAGTCTGTAATGTGTTTTGTACCGTTTAATTCCATCAGATTTAAACATCTGATTTCAGACTTGCACAGAGCACTTCCATACTATTACCGTTTATGTGCGTCAATTGCTCAACAACAGTTTAAAGATTAGCCACAATCATCTCTATTGTCAACCTTAAAGCTTTGAAAACAGGAAGCAAAAATTCCCTGACTTCTTCGTGCAAAGATGAAATAAATTGCTTGCACACACAATCTCCCTCACTCCTTTATCAATGTCCATATGCCACATTGTTTATTTGTATACTGCATCATTTTAGCTCTTCCAAAAAGGGTGAGCTGCCAGCTACTCTTTTCCTTGAAACAGTTGCTAGGGCAGTTGGGGCTCAAGAGTCCAGAGAAAAATGAGAGAGAAGTTCTTGTAGAAGGAGGAAACAGCCTGTCAGAAGCAGAAAAAATATAAAGAAAAAGACAGATTTTACCAATGTTTCAAATAATGGGGGTGGAGGGGGGGATCATCTCACTTTCCCAAGGATCACAATTATCAAAAGCTGTTTTTGACCTAGTATATTCATCTGGGAAGCACTCTCCTCCACCATTCAATAAATTTAAACCCTAACCCTAACCCTAACCCTAACCTGAAAAAATCTAAAATTGGGCTGTTATCATTATATCACAGTTTATTGTATTTTTTTTTTAGATTTTTATTGCATCTTTTTATTTTTATAATTAATTCACGGTAACAAACACACCTAATATCTCTTCCTCATCCTGTTTTCCCACAATAACAACCTTATGAAGTGAGTTAGGCTGAGAGAGAGTGCCTGAGGCCAAGATCACCCAACTGGCTTTCATGCCTAACACAGAACAAGAACTCTCAGCCTCCCAGTTTCTAGCCTGGTGCATTGCAAGAC
>JANHFL010005060.1:18188-40570 GCA_032468155.1 Oxyrhabdium leporinum
GGGAAACAAAGATAAGACACGGTTTGGGAAGTTCCCTTAGGACTCAGAGGAAAGACAACGGCGTTTGGGAAAGGAAGAGGGGGGGGAGGGTTAATTCTTTTCACAAGTAGCCGCGATCGAGGGATACCATAGTTGAGTGAACCCAGAGGGGGGGAGGAGGAGGAGGGGGGGTTTGAGATCCTATAGGTCGCTTCTCGGGGCTGTCTACATCTGAAGCGACAGAGGGTCAATGTAGCAGATCAGTTAGGGAATGCCCAGCCGAAAGGGCTAGGCTGTAAGCAACCCAGAGCGAGGCGCAGCTTCTGGGTGTGTAGGTCAGTCTGCACAAACCTGGGTTGTCCTCTAGCTATGTTTAGACTTCGATTCCCACCCTTTTCCAGCCAACCTGGGATGGATTCGGAATGGTGGAGGTTATACCCCCGAGCACCTTACGTTGAAAAATCTGGTGCGGATGATGTGATAAAAGCGAATAAACGGTAGAGCAGCAGCAAGGATACGGACAGTAACGAAAACCAACTCTCACACAGACGCAGACACACACACAGACACACAGAGACACACACACATGCATCGAGGAACGCAGTAGTGGTCGTGGATGGCGCAGCCCCCAACCCTTAAAATTATTCCGTTGCCTAACGAGCAGATGCCGGCCTCGATCGTCGTCTTTAGTCGGCTGTTCAGCACCATGGACAGCACCTAGCGGAAGCTGTTGGGCAAAGTTGGGCGAAAGCAAACCGGAGAAGTTGCGATGTTTTGTTGCGTCTGTAATGTTGCTGTGCTTGGATAAGGTTTAGCGGAGGGGGGGGGGTCCTCTTTCTATACACCGAGGGACTTCGTGCGATATCTCATCTTGGTTGCACCTCATGGAAATGGCACTTGAGATAGAT
Organism: Oxyrhabdium leporinum; assembly: GCA_032468155.1. NCBI lineage: Eukaryota > Metazoa > Chordata > Lepidosauria > Squamata > Cyclocoridae > Oxyrhabdium > Oxyrhabdium leporinum. The sequence continues at coordinate 19,076 of JANHFL010005060.1, forward strand.
AGCCTTTAGCATCTGTCTCATCTTATGTTACCTTGTTGCTTTATGCAACAGCTTATATTTGTCTACCCTTGGCTGATTTCCTCACAACCGACACACACATTCCCCGACCTGTCTTACTATTAGAAATATGGACGATGCTCCCATTAACCAAGCACGTATTTTGTATTTTTTTTTAAATAAATCACTAGCTTTATGTACACCGGCTAATTAAACTAATGGAATGAAAATAATATTCATTTTATGTCTCAGATAGCAATCAAATGTCCTGTTGCGTGTAGAATGTAGTGGAGAAAATATTAGCTGGGTGGACATTTCCAATTTTCACGGAGTTTGAAGTTCAGAATCCATATTCAGTCTGTCTGTGCAGGATGGGTGATTCTTCCTGTTTTCTTAAATCTTTTGGATATCAAGTCCTCTCCCGCACCCTCAAAAAAAGTAAGTCTCTGGATTCTTCTAGATCAACAGCATGCCAGCTGTTTTGTTACTGCATCTGCTTCCCTTGTGCATGACTGGAGACAGCCAACTATAACACTCTGAAGAAACACTGTTATCTGTTCCGGTGTTGTCAACAACACATAGCCACAAAACCTCAAGTGTGCCCAGATAAACCTTGTCTAACGTAACACTTTGTATGCAGTCAGGTTAGACTGCAGGGTTTCAATGGTGTGTCAAACATCACTGCCGTATTTATCCTGAGTGGTTGCAAACCTGTCTCAAATTACTTGCTAGAAGTAGCCTACCAAAATATAACTCCAAGCCAAACAAATAAAGCTAGCAAGGAAAGTCACTGAGTGGAATGTTGGAAAAACACATAGAGCCCTTCTCAAATTATGATCAAATTAGGAGTTCTTGAAAAAAAAAGAAGAGACATTTGGTCTGCTTTTGAGTACCCAGCAGGTAATCAGTGCCATCTAATTATCAGTTCAGCAACAACTTTTTTTTTGAGTCTTAACTGTCCTGATTCTCTTCCATACAAGCTAGCCACAGACTGAGAAGATGTTTGTCTGATTTCTTTCCCCCTACTGGCAGTGTTTTATTCAGTATGTTGAATGAGAATTAGCTTTGAAAGCATATTTTCAAAAGAAGACAGAATGTTGGATAAATTCCATGGACAGAGAGTTGTTTTCCTGCATTTATTTAAGGACAAGGAGAAAATATTCTATTTCACAGCACCGTCCTCTCTCCAGCAATTCAGAGCCTCCCCAGCTTTCCAAGGGTACAGTCCAGGAAGGAACCCTTCTCAAAAGGCTTTTTCAGAACTGCTGCACTGGTTCCCCAATAAAGAGTTACCCTGGCTTTGAAAAACTGTTAAGAGAAATTCTCTCTTGCCTGAATAAATCACTCCATTCTCTGCCCACAAATAAATCACTTCATTCTCTGCCCACAAACTGGATGGAGAATCTAGAAAGGTTGCTTATACTTAGCATTAATATAGGCTGTTTTCTGTATGTTGATCCACTTCATTAGATTCTTGTCACTATGGTATCACATCCTTGGTAATTTATAAGTTGAGATGGCTTTTTAACTTCCCCACATTTACTGCTGGGTCTCCTCAGTTACAGTGGGATCTCCCTCCTTCCCTCCCTCCCTTTCTCCATCTCTCCCCCCCCTCTCTTTTTCTCTCCTCCCTTTCTCTCATATAATTGGCTCAATCTTATCAGTTCATAGGATGGAGTAATGCAAAACATCATGCCAAGCTCAAATGAAATTGGATAGTTTATAATTTAGTATGCTGTAGGAAACACAGCCATTGCCTTAACAAGTTGTATGGAGCAGTCCATCCATCATTTTATTCACGGCCTTTGCATGTCAGGTACATAACACCATCTCTCAGTTAACCCAGATTTAGTGTTTAGCATGTTGCATGACAACAATAAATGAATACTCTAATTGAAGCAATAGAAATACTTTTGAAAGAGAAAAAAAAAAAGGATTAGGAAAGGAATACAAGCATCCCAGAATCAGTGTTTAAGTGAGTGGGGGGGGGGGAGAGGGAGAGAGGGGGGGGATATGAAGCATGATTTGGATGATTTTGTGGGTGAGCAGTGGGCGTCTTGCTATTTTAACTCCCATCTGATTTGGTTGACTCAGACTTCTGAACGCTTGCTGAAAGCTTCTTGCTTTCGTCTTAGATCTATGTTTTTTGTGCTCAGTCAGTTCCCAGATCTGTACAAATCTTACCGAATCAGTTTTATAGGGAAGAGCATATTGGAGACTGAGGGATGATATCTCTATAACATTCCCTGCTTCTAAGAAGAGACAGATGGAGGCAGAAACCCAGATAACCTTTGAAAAGAGTCCCAACTTCTCCTGCCCATCAAATCTGCTTCCAAAACTCTCTTTCACTGGTTCTATTGGACCTACTTGAAAGGCTGACTGTGTTCTCTTTTATATACGTACTCTTTCTTTTATTTTAGTTGTAAGCCATCCAGAATTCATGGAATAATCACGCGGCCTTAGAACTGGAATAAATAAATAAATACATTTGTCACCAGCTTTTCTTGGTTAGGTGGGAAAATGGCTCATCATGAATAGCCATTGATTGTCAATGCGTGTCTTACAGCTGCCATTAATCATCTTTGCTGATTAACTCAGCAAGCTTAAAGAAAGGTAATTTCACCTGATACAACTACTTCCGGATTTTGTCCTGAAATTTAAATCTGGCACCCCGATTATTCAACATGATCGATGTCTGTGAGGATTTTCAAGTCCCGAAGGTACTTTTTCGAAAAGGCAACTGGACTTTCTTGGGTTGTTTTCTTTTTTCCTTGAAAAGATTTCACTTCTCATCCAAGAAGCTCCTTCAGTTCAGAACTGAATAGGGAGTGGGGTGGGGGGGAAACAATGGAAAAAAGCACTTTTGGGACATTCAACAAGATCCCTGCTAGAGCTGACTCGATGCAATGCTTTCAAAAGATTGGCTTTGCTGCTACGGTTATATTATTGCTCTGTAAAGTAGGAAAAGGCAACGACTCCATTTTGGATTAGACCAGGAAATTCTGGTGGAATTTAGCCGTGTAATACAGTAATGCTTCAGTGAAAGTAAGAATAATTATCTCAAGCCGGGGACAGTTTTACGCTGGCACATTTATCAGTGAGGGGTCCTTGTCGCTCTCCGAACTTGGTTGTTCGCTTGCAGACATTCCACTACCCAAACTAGGTAACCTCATCAGCACTGCTAACACTGATGATGCTACCTAGCTGGGTAACGAAACGTCTGCAAGAAAACAACCACGCCTGGAGAGCGTCTAAGGACCCATCATTTCAACCCTGCTACACGTATTCTCCTTTATTGGATTGGAGGATGGAGATCAGGCTAGAATGGTAGCAGTAATGCAACCCCCAAATCATTACAACTAGAGGTGGACTAGAGGTGTAAATAGTGACGTGTGTTAACCGTCTACTACGGGGTGTTTACAATCCCTGACAGATATTCCAGCAGAGATATTTCCTGCTTTATTTTTTTTCTTTCCTCACTCTGGCAGTACAGCAGTGAGGCAGTTTTCATCCGCAGTTCCTTTTCTACAGAATTATCTGGTTGGTCTTTGAAAGATCTAATCTGAAGCCCATTAAACTGCCCGTTCAATTCACAGCTTAGTAACAGAAGAGGATTTTAGAGCATTTGCCAGTCAAAAACCAAAACCCAGTGCTGGCTGACTGAAGGCCAGATTTGAAATGGGATCTCTGGCTCAGTGTTCCTTCTCTGAACATTGTTGTGCATACACGTGTGTGTGTGTGTGTATCATACATGAGGGATGTCATAAAGGTGTGTGCCTGCTCAAAAGAATTGAGGAACAGCCCCTCCTAGGTAGTCCTCAACGCGCAATCACAATTGCGCCCTTTTGACAAAATTGTGATTTTTTTGTACCATTTTTACCACTTTCCTTGCCACGTCTGTTAAGTGAATTGCTGCAGCTCTTAAATTAGTAACACCCTTGTTAAGTGAACCTGGCTTTCCTATGGATTTTGGTATGTCAGAAGGTTGCAAAAGGGGATCACATGACCTCGGGACACTGCCAACGTCGTAAATACGAACCCGTTGTCAAGCACCCGAATGTAGATCACGGGGTCAGAAGTGCGAAAATTGGCCATGAATTACCTTCTTCAGTGCCGTTGGAACTTCGAACGGTTCCCCAAATGAACCGTTGTAAGTCAACGGTTGACTTACAACCTGCATACCTATCACATCACTGAGATATGAGCCTGTGACCCCTTAAGCTGCAGTGAAACAGCAGTGAAACAAATGCTTTCTCCCAATGAAGGCCAAGCTTTCAAGGATCAAAAGCTGAAGTTAACAGTGGGAGGAAGATGAGACTATTAAATAAATAAGGCTATATCAGAAATATTTAGATTTTAGATTTAGATTAACAGAGTTGGAAGGGACCTCGTAGGTCATCTAGTCCACCACCACCCCAAAGTAGGAAACCCTACACCATTTCTGACCAATGGCAGTCCAATCTCTTCTTGAAAGTCTCAAGTGATGAAGCTCCCACAACATCCGAAGGCAACTTCTGTTCCATGGCTTGATTGCTCTCACCGTCCGAAAATTTCTCCATATTTCCAGGTTGAATCTCTCCATGTTCCATTTCCATCCGTTATTCCTCGTCTGGCTTTCCGGTGCTTTAGAAAATAGCTTGACCCCCTTCCTCCTCTCTGTGGCAGCCCCTCAAATGGTGCCCCTGCTTAATATCGGCAAGTCGAGAGAAGTTTGGAGGATTGTTTCATTTTAAACAGTGTGGGTTGGTTTGGGGTTGTATTTTTTATTTTATTTTATTTTTTTGCAGGGCGGGGAGGAGTTCTGCTTAAGATTACCTTTCAACTTTCAGCCATCATGATCAAATGGAGCTCTGAAGTCACCTCTGCTCAGGGGCCCCAGAACACTTATCTTAAGGTGGATTCTGAAACAGCTATAAAGCTTATTCACCAAGTCTCTCTTTTTTAATACCATTTTCTTAAGAGAGAAAGCAACTCGAAGGACCTAAAGACTTGAAAAGTATCAGGGAAAAAGGGGAAATTCCAGGGACTTCTTTGAGTTCAAAGAGACTGATTTTGAGAGTTCACTGCTGTATCCCCCAGCTGTCGTAAATTTCAGCCTTCTCATCTGGAAATGTTGTGAGATGTGATGCTTTCCTGAGATTCCAGTCATTTATTCTTAAAAAATATATATTTTCTGAGTCATTGGGCATGTAATTTGGGCATCTACATGTAATTTCTTCCATCATGAATTTGCTGGTCTTTCAGATGTCTCTGTCTTAATAGAGGCTTGTATACTGCAATAGGCTAGTATAAACTATATTGATTAATCTGATTAATCAGTCAAAGACAAATCCAGAAGGAGAGGAAGGGGGAAATTGATCGGCGCCAGGAGAAAAAAAGAAATCAGGCCTTAAATCAAATCACCCTCCTGATCGTTAACAGCCAAGCTTAAATAAAATTAAAACCATGAAGTAAGGCATTGAAATGAAACTAAAAATTAAGCCCTCATGGTTTAAAATCACCACCCCAATCAAATCCAAGTTGTTTACTTGGACCAAAGACCATTCACCTACGTTGTTGGTTTTTTTTAAAGAGATCGGTTTGTATCAGGAAAAATGCAGTGTTGTTTTTAAAGAAACAAATCCTAATTTTCTTTGTCGAAAGAAAATTGGCTTTCGTACACAAATTGATATTCAGAAAAGCGAACACTTGATTTTTTCCATGTGGGTTACTTCTCTGGATTTGCTTTAAAAAAAATGATTGAATTGATCCAGAATAAGTCTCTCTGCTTTGTTTAAAAAAAAAAAAAAAGGTTGTTCTCTTCATCTAGCTTGTTCTGATGATTTATATTTAAAAGGATTTTACTTTCCTCTTTTAAAGGGCTTGGCAAGATCTGATTTTTTCCCCCCCATCTGCAATGCAAAATAAAATGAATGCAGAAAGTTGCTTGTCAGCAGAAAACAGCGAGAATGATAGCCATCCCTCAAGTCTAGAAAAATGCCTTTCCTTTTACACACATTTTCAGTCTTCACTCATGGAATGTTTAAAATGGGATAGTAATATTTTGTCCTGTACACCACTGTCTCTTGCAAGGAGCACAGAGAGGAAAAATATTTCTACGTATTCTGTCACAATCAAAAAGGCATTTTTGATCTATCTGTGCGTTGTTCTAACGCAAAAGGTATGGTTTGATGTCTAGTCAGTTAAAAATTGTTTTATTTTTAAGGATTCTTTCTTTGGGGGGGGCATTTATTAGAGCTGTACATTTAGTATGTTTTACAAATCAGACAAGGAAGGAAGGTATCAAAATAGTGTGTGCTGGTTGAAGCTGCTGTGTTAATCAGCCAATCGTACTGCATCTGGCAATAGAAACGCATCAAAATAAAACAGTTTTGCTGAATGATTAGTCATGGTGGAATGCATTTTTCTGCAAATTTTGAGACTGTTTTTTTTTTTTGCAGGATCCCCCATTCTTGAACATAAGAAAGAATAGATGTGTGTGGATCTTTTTTAAAAAATGGGCATTGCTTGATTAGATTGTAAAACACAATAGTTTAGTATCCACAGTGGTGTCAAATTCCAATTCTCATAATGCCCAGATCACTTGGAGACTGGGTAGCCATCCATCCCATAATTTATCCATGTTGTATAATGATTTGTGTGTGTGTGTGTGTGTGTGTGTGTTGCTGTTATAATGATCTGTGGTTTTATGGCATGCCGTAAATTGTCCATGGGGCTTTCACGGAGCTATTCGATAGAATATAATCTCTCAAAATACAGTGCTGTTGACTTAGTCAGAGCAATTTATACCATCTTGAATGTCAAGATGCTTAAGAAAGCCTACTTGGGTATTTTCTAACTAAATCTAGACCACAGGAAGATACAGTAGTGTCCAATATATATACCCAATGCACCATTTTGGAGAAAATTGCTAAATGCTTTAAACATCTTTTCCTGTTCTAAAAAAAAAATAAAATAAAAATAAAATTACCTTTGCCATTCAAGATGAGACCCCCCCAAAAAAAGATTCTTACCTCCTCTCTTTTTTATTGCAAATATCATCCCTCCCCTTGTTTTATAAAATGCTTGGTAAGTCAAACCGTTGAAAGAAGCAGAATGGAAAAGCTGACAAGTTTAGTTATGTTGGCATCGCTAGTGGGCGCTCTTACAGCAACATCTGCAGTTTAAAAGAAAGTTTTTTGCTCTCTTTCTGGTTTCCTGGAGCCCAGGACCCAGACATTTATTCCTTCACGGAAAAAAAAAAGGAATTTTGTTCTCGGCACTCTTTCCAGCGTTTCTTTCTACATCTTTTTTTTTTTTTAAATAATAATGTGGTGACCAAACCTGGATGCAGAATTCTAAATGTGGTCTTACTAAGGCTTTATAAAGCGGTATTAGTACCTCACTTGATCTTGATTCTATCCCTCTGTTAATGCAACCTAGGATTGTGTTGGCTTTTTTTTGGGCTGCTGCCACACACCGCTGGCTCGTATTTACGTGACTGTCCACTAGGACTCCAAGATCCCTCTCACAGTTGTTGGCTATAAGGTTTCACCTCGTCTGTACCTGTACTTTTGGTTTTTTTCTGGACTTATTTTTCTCAACATGGAATTCAATTTTGTTGGATAAGGGCCCGGTGTTCAAATCTGTTGAGAGATCCATAAGATTTCTGGAGATAGTGGTCACATTCAGATAGTGAATGGAGGCTGTTTGCGTCGGTGGCTTTTGCTCTTTTGTCTTTCTCACACCTACAAAATAGAATAACAGAGTGGGAAGGGACCTTGGAGGTCTTCTAGTCCAACCCCCTGCTCAGGCAGGAAAGCCTACACCATTTCAGACAAATGGTTGTCCAATCTCTCCTTAAAAACTTCCAGTGTTGGAGCATTTACAACTTCTGGAGGCAAGTTGTTCTCCATATAGAGATAGTTAGATAACACATGCCCCATTGGGTCATTGTTTCAGAGATATTTTCTTACTTAAACAGAAAAACAGAATGACCAAAGGAGGGCAAGTCAGCAGTGGCAGCAGAAATGACTTCTGACTTCCTGCTGGCTTCCCCATTGAGTTTGCTCATGGGGATCTGTCAGGGAGCATCAGAAATCATTTTCTCTTCCCTTTCCAGCAGGCAGGTAAGTGGCTGCTACTGAGGAAGGAGAGTTCGAGGATTGCGAGACTGGCTTGGAAACTGTCACGGAATGTTGGACATGAAGATCACATGACCATGGCAGCAGTCAGTAGCACTAAAGCAGTTACAACTTTCTCAAATTGTATTCCCTTGAGAATCATGGGTCTTAGATTTTTGGACACATTCTGTAGACCATTTGTGGTACCTTGGTTCAAAAACTATGATGCATTATTTCACTCAGATAAAGATCATGGCAATAAGAGGTTTACTATATAAATGTTCCAGACTGATGCTAATTCTGCAGCAGCCCAGCTTCCTTTTATTTTTAATTAAAAGTATCTGTACATGATGGAATTAGAACTGACGGCCATCGTGTTTCCTAACTCCGATATAAAATCTGCAAGGCTAGTAGCAAACATTTACGAAACAAAAATGTAATTTAATAAATATAAATAAAACTATAAGAAACAGAAGAACACGGCGCGCAGAAAAGCAACTACAAAACTGAAGGAAAATGACTACTCCAGAATAGATGATGATGACATCAACTGTCTCCGCTCGGATTAAACAGCCACAAACCACAACTGAGTCAGCAGTATGCAATCCCCCATATCCCCACCTTACTCAAACTCTCCTCTGCACTCCCACGCCCCAAATCCCAGGATCGTAATTTATAGGAAAATCTCTGAAATTTCTTCCACATGCCAACTCTGTCTCTAGCCCTCAAAATCCCCTTAAGCAAACTTGTATATATGTCAACCTCCCCCCAGCCTGTTTGGAATGGCCCTCCCAGCTAACAAGGCCAAGGGAAGGTTTATTTCACTGAGTAGACGGAGGCGGCAGTAGGGAAAGAATTGTGGCATAGATGTGAAGCGAAACAAAACACAGCAGGAGGTTTGTCCCCCATGCTTTCCTGCTCTCGCCTTCACTTGCCTTTCCCGACCTGGGTGGTTTCGCCGCTATTTTCACGTTGTAAACTCTCTGTGTCTCTGGAAGTGGAATGTTAGGGCTGAAGTCTAAACAAACGAAGTTGTAATTTCTGCATTTATGGAGCAGCAACTGCCCAGGGTGTGGGGTTTTGTCTTCAGCAGAGGATTTAATCTACTGTTTCCCAATATTGTTTTCCTGATCTAATCTCGTCACGTCTGGTAATCTTACAGTCATCCATGCAAACGGTAATAGGAATGTTTCCCAAAAGCCTGTTACTGAAAAGCAAAATCTAATGTCAAGCGCCGGAGAAATCAGGAGACTCAGGAAGTTCAAATGAGCACAGCTAGTCCTCGACATTTAGTGACTGTTCCAGTTTACAACAGCACTGAAAAAGTGACTTATGATCATTTTCTCACATTTACAACCCCTGCAGTCACATGATCCAAATTCAGCCGCGTGGCAACTGGTTCCTATTTATGATGGTTGCAGTGTCCCTGGGTCATGTGATCACCTCTTGCGACCTTCTGACCAGCCAAAGTCAATGGGGAAGCCAGTTTGATTTGACAACCACGTTGTTGATTTAACAATCGCAACGATTCATTTGGCAAGTGTGGCAAGAAAGGTTGCAAAATGGGGCAAAACTCACGTAAGAAATGTCTCACTTGGCAACATAAATTTTGGGCTCAATTGTGGTCATAAGTCGAGGACTACCGCTGTATAGATTTATTGCAAGCTTAAGCTGTCTACAAGAATTTGAACTACTAATGGTCAAGGGAAATTTGGAGGAGTTAAGGATGGAAAGGAATTCAAGGTGGGCTCAACTTAGATCTCTTGTGGTTGTCAACGGACTCATGACTGATGACATGTTTGACCCCTCCCTCAGTCTCATCTGGCCAAATTCCTATACTTATCTTCCACTTGGCTAATGCACTTTTGATACTGTTTGGTGCCTTCCTTAAACTTGCTGGTAAGGATGATGATGGAGGAAAAAGGTATATGCAACAACAAGAGAGGAGATCTTAAGATGCTTCCGCTACGGTAGAATCTAGCCGTGTCTTCATTGGATAAGGCTCCTCTCAAGCATCTTCCCTTCAGCAGAAGAGGTAAGCTACCTTTTTGAGCATTCACTGTGCCCTTGGCCACAACAAAAGAATACAGTGAAGAAACTGATCCAAGAACAATTCTTAATACAGCAAAATCTAACCACAGAACTGTACAGAAACACCATAGGTACGAGTGAATGATTGGTGAAATAGGTGCCCATAGATGGCATAAGAACAGCTTTGAAGGACCAAAGGAAGAGCTGCTACCATGGCAGCAGTCAGATACGAGAGGCCTGAGCCAGGCCAAGAAAATAACCCGAAAAAGGTCTCGGACAAGCCCATCCCTCCTTCACATGAAGATGAGGGAGGGGGAAACACATTCGGACTGGCAAGACTGGTCAAGGCAGATCAGTCTAAGTAACCCAGGCCAGGGACATCAGGACTATTTGTATTGTAACATCTACAGTAACAGAACCTTACAAGCCTGGATGTGCTTCTCCTCCCTCACTTTCTCTTCATGCGAACCAGGGAAGGGTTTATCTGAGGCCTTTTCTCAAATTGCTTTCTTGGCCCAGGCTCAAGCTATGCTTATCCTACAGTTGCCTTGGCAGTGGCTCTTCCTCCTGTCCCTCAAGGCCTTTGCCTTTTCCCTCTATGATGCCCGTGAATAGGAAGGAAGGGAAGGAAGGAAGGGAAGGAGGGAGAAAGGAAGGAAGGAAGGAGAGAGGGAGGAGGGAGAAAGGAAGGAAGGAGAGGGGGGAAGGAAGGAAATGAAGAGAGGGAGGAAGGAATGAAGGAAGAAGGAGGAGGAAGGGAAAGGGAGAGGGAGGAAGAAAAGGAGTGGAAAGAGGGAGGAAGAAATAAAGGGAAAGAGTGGGAGGAAGGAAGGAAGGAGGGGAAGGAAGGGGAGGGAGGGAGGGAGCAGAGGGATGAAGAAAAGAAGGAATGGAAAGAGAGAGAGGGAGGACGGAAGAAAGGAGAGGGAGGAGAGGGAAGCAACAAAAAAACCTAGCCAGTCCAATTCTAACAGAAGGCTGTGAATGGGATCAAGGTGAGATGCTTCCTAAGCCTCATTTTTCCCCCACCTCCCAAGCCTCTTTTCAATGCTGTGGCATGAAATGCTTTCGTGAAGCCATTGGGGTGGGATACAAAAGCAATAAACGCACAAAGTCCATCCGGCTTCCTTTATCTTTGTGCTGCCTCCCAACAGCTGCCTCATTTCCCCTGCTGCTCCTCGCCCACCGAGCAAAACAATGCTCCGTGATGGCTGCCAGAAGGCCTCTCTCCCTTCCCTGTCACAAGGGCAGCACTTGGCTCTGAGGTCAGACCTGCTTGGAATGCCCAGGCCAGAGAAGTTCCCCCCCCCCCCTCCAGCTCTGCCGAAAGCTGGAAGGAGACGGAAAAGGCTCAGCTTCAGAGCCAGGAACTCTGTCACAGGGCCTCTGTCACAGGAGACAACTGAGGGAGGGAGGAAACTCTGGGGCAAGTACACACATTCCTGGAAAGGCATGACACTTTTGCTGTCAACATTGACAGTCCCCGCTGCCAAAAAAGAAGCTGATGGAGAAAGTCCGGCTAACTCAAACAATAGTTGGCTACCAATGGGAAACTGGGCAATTTTAGCAGGGAATGCCTGGGTTTTGTCAGGAGCCCCAGATCACAAACCCTGTGAACAAGATCAAGGATTGGGTTTGTGCACGTGATGATTTAACAGGACACACAGGCTGCTCCAATCACAATTGAGTCAAAAGTGGCTTACAATCCCTCCTCTCCATAAATCTGCTTAAAACAAGATAAACTGCAATCAACAAATCAAAAGCATAAAAACACCAATAAGACTCTGGAAAGAGTTGCGATTCACTACCAATAGAATTCAATCAGGAGTGCAGCCTTCTGTTGGCCTAAAGGTGGCATATAGGTAAAAATGTAGGAGCCACACACTCCAAAGCAAATGGGGGGGTCAGAAGCATAACTAAACTGGATCGTATTTCAATGTCACTGAAATGACAATAAATGAAATTGGGTTCATAGAGTCATTCTCTAAACACACATCCCAATTCTTTTGTTAAATATAATTGGGTACCAATTGGGTATCTAAAAATTTCTGAGTATACCAAAAACTTTCAAGAACAGAATATGATTTGGGAATTGAGGTCATTTCTGTTTTAAAGTCCCCAGTTGTCAGCCGTCTGAGGTAGGCCAGATCAAGAAAATAATTCTACAAAAAGACTAAAACTACATTTTATTGAGATAGGCTGTAGTAAGAGACACATAAGAAAGATAGACGAAGAGAGGATGACCAGCAGTGAGTGGCTGGATTCAATTGCATTAGTGATGGGTGCACCGTTAGAAGACCTGATGGGCTAGGTTGAGGACAGATCACCAAGGAGAAAATCTACCTAGAAGTTGACAATGGCTTGATGGCACATAATCAATAGTAACATAATTGTTACCCTTTCAGACAAATGTCTGCTCAATCTCTTCTTAAAAACCTGCAGTGTCGGAGCACCCACAACTTCTGGAGTTAAGCCCTTCCACTGATTAATTCTTCTCATTATAGGAAACTTCTCCTTAGTTCTAAGTTGCTTCTCTCCTTGATTAGTTTCCACTCATTCCTTCTTGTCCTGCCCTCGGGTGCTTTGGAGACTAGCTTGATTCCCTCTTCTTTGTGGCAGCCCCTTAGATATTTCAACACTGCTATCATGTCGCCTCTAATCCTTCTTTTCATTAAACTAGATATACCCAATTCCTGAAACCATTTTTCATATCTTTCAGCCTTCAGTATCCTTGTCATCTTTGGCACCCCTCTCTGCACTTTTCCCTAAATAATTTCAGATTGAGAGAGGGGCTCACACACACCAATTAGCAAATGGTTGTACTGCATATGACAAATTGATCTCCGAAGGGAGAGAATGGAATGTTTAGAGAAATCCAAGTGGGAATTGTTGGAAATTCCAAACTCATGTCCGTTTAAAAATAAAATCCCCAATGGAAAAATCTAACTTTCTAAAGATGTTGTACTTGGAAAATGAGTTATAGAGAAAGAAGAAGGGCATATGTGTGCATTAATTCATGAAAGTTTCCTTCTTGATGAGAAATAATATCACCATTTTTTTGCCGGATTTCATCGCGAATATTTAATGGATTGCAAATCAGATGGACATATAAAGCCCTTGAAAGTGGAAGAAAAGGAAGTAAACAAAGAAACAAAACAACGTTTGGAAATGTCTGCCTCGAACTATATTCCAGAGAATCATGGAACAGCCTTTTGCAGGAATTGAAAGTGATGGAAGTGATGAGAATGGAAACAAAACTAAACATAGGACAAAGGAGGGGAAGGAACCAGTGAAGGAGCAGAAATCTAAGAAGGTCAAAAGACAAGGTCTTTTTATACTGGGTCTAAATGACACACTTCAGATTCTCTCAAGAGCTGATATACCTCTATTCCACTTTCTTCCAAAGAACCCAAAGTGGAAGAATGTAGGAAGGAAAGCCACATGACAAAAAAGTCTATAGCAAAGAAGTACAGTCTTTTTATAGCCCTTTATAGAGATATATAAGCTGAGGCCCTTAAAATCTGTCAGAGACCTTTGAAAATTGCTGGCAAATTATAATTTTTAAGACAGTAGAAAGTGGAAATTATTACATTTGGTACTGGAATCCTGTTCCTTTGGTTCATTTTAAAACACTCAAATATAATGAAAGCACATTTAATTTTTTTGGCTGGCTCCAACCATTATCTTAAATTGGGGGTTTTCAGACTTGGTAACTTTAAGACTTGTAGACTTCAACTCCTAGAATTCCCCAGCCAGCATGGTTGACTGGGGAATTCTGGGCGTTGAAATCCACAAGTCTTAAAGTTCTCAAGTTTGGAGATCCCTTCTTTAAATGTAGCTTCTAGTATGCCATTCATAAGCTGAGTATGGCCTTAGGCTAAGAGTGCCTACCTTGGGCACTCTTAGCCTCTTAGAATGCTACAGTATAAGGAAAAAGTAATCTATATGAAATATTGGGACTGATTTTCATCTTAGAAACCAGTTCTGGTACAGACATGGGTGTTCCCAGAAGTGATCTATGGGAGATGGAGTGCTTGGAAAGGGGAGGGAGCTCTTGGATATGCAAGTTCATCCCTCCACCCTTAACAGGGATGTTTACATTTTTTCTTCCATGGGAAAGTATAATTAGAATCAATTATTGAATAGAATAACAGGATAACAGGGAAGGGACCTTGGAGGTCTTCTAATCCAACCCCCTGCTCAGGCAGGAAACTCTATACCAGGGATGTCAAGCTCACATTGTCATGGTGGCATCACGTGATGTATCGGGACTTTTTTCCCCTTTGCTAAACCAGGCGTGGGAGTGGCCAGTGCATAACACATCCAGCCCATGGGCCGGGAGTTTGACAGCCCTGCTCTATACCGTTATCTTTAGGAATGAAGTCAAGGAATGTCCTTACCAAAGCTGGAACCGTCGGAAGGAGATGAAAGCAACAAGAAGCCATATTTGCATTGTTCGGAGGCTTCGATGTCCATGTCTCCGAATACCAGGCTGAAGGAACTCCCTGCCGCTCCGTGAATTTGCCACTCGCAGGAAGTGGAGTTTGGATATGTGCCTGGAAAGTTCTTGGAAGACAAAGTCCCACTGTAAGATGTGAGCACTGAATGACCACAACCGTCCCCTGGAAGGCAAGGAGAGAAATCATTCCATATTTGGTATGGCGGCCTGGGTAGAACATCACACAATGTCCAATTGTTCTTTGCTTGTTGTTACCTTAGCACATAGGGGCATGGTGATTCATTAGGGCCACAGTTTGATGAGCAGAGGCAGAATTGTTTAAAACGTTTTGGTGGATTAGAGCGTGTAGCCAGCGATGTGACATCATTAAGGTCATTACAGAGTAATAATAATCATAATATGATACCAATAAGAATAATAACATTATTCTGTTGCTTTGCATGTACACAGAGAGCTTCTGCACTGGAGACAAATCATACTTAGCCAAATAGTCTAGTTTAGCCCTAGTCTAGTCTAGTCTAGTCTAGTCTAGTCTTTTTTATCAGATTCATTCAACAGGGAGACAGTGCCACATTAACCAACATAACTTAGCCAATATATTTTTCAACAGGATGTGGGAAAGACGAAACAGAACAGATGTTGCAAGAATGGAGGAAATACTTTTCTCTCTTGAGTTAAAACCTCAAAGGTTTTTCTTGTTTTTTTTTTAAATGAAGACAGTTCCTTTCAGGCCACCACTCTTGCCATTTCTACACATGAATGTAATCATAGGGTGATTAGTCAGTTATTTGCTGCAGTTCCCAGAAGGGGTACAAAATCTTCCTGACTGGATCTACAAGAAAGATGAGAAATAAATATTCTTTCCGGGAAGGATTTTATTTAGATTGATCGTATCTATAAACTTATGTTTAGGTTAGTCTTTTTTCAAGCTTGGCAACTTTAAGATGCGTGGACTTCAACTTCCAGAATTCTGGGAGCATGCCAGCTGGGGAATTCTGGGAGTTGAAGTCGACACCTCTTAAAGCTGCCAAGTTTGAAACACATTGTCTTAGAACTTTAATTGCTTTGACTTTGATTTGGGGTTTTATCAATTAGATTGATAGATCTTTGTAGAAATGGCTTGTTCTTATTATTATGAAAAAAAACAAAAGTTGTGATTTGATGTTCATGCCTTATTTTACTGCAACAGAGAGAGTCGGAAGTTAACGTTTCTTTTTCTTTTCTTTTTTTCTTATCCTTTCTCACTTCTCTTCCCCCTCTTCCTCCCCACCGTTTTCCTATTTACTTTTGCATTTTATATCTTATTTTATTCTATAGCTCAATAAAAATGTTAAACGGTTAGAACATTAATTGCTATCCGCTTATGGTACTATTGAAAAAAACACAGGTGCAAATAATGATACAGAAAACAAATTGTTTATGCTGCTAATTCTATAGCACTGAATTAGCTACCTCTCCGGTTTGTATTACCTACAAATTGCATTATAGTCTGTTGGTGGTAGACCAGGTGGTATAACCCAGACAGTTTAATAAATAATGTTTTAAAACAGTGTGCACAACTAGCATATTTGGTGGTGTATTCCAAAAAAGTCAGATTGTATCAGATTGTAGTGAGCTGAAGAAGATCTTTAAAACATACACACACATATAAACACACAATGCATGAAGTCTTCAACTAACAGCCACTCATTTAACAACATTTCTAAGTTACAATGGCACCGATAGAGTAACTTATGACGAGCCCACAATTTTCTGACAGTGAGAACAATTAATCAGCGAAACACCTTGCCTCCCAAAATAGTGGGTGCTCCTTCACTGGAAGTTTTCAAAAATAGATTGGACAGCCATTTGACCAGATGGTATAAGGTTGCCTGCCTTGAGCAGGGGGGGTCAGACTAGAAGACCTCAAAGGTCCCTTTCAGCCCTGTGATTCTATGTTCTTGTGACTGTTGCAGCATCCTCATGGTCATGTGATCAGACTTTGGGTACTTGACAACTGGAGTGTATTTGCAAAAGTTGTGGCATCCTAAGGTCATGCGATCACCATCTGCAACCTTCCCAGCCGGCTTCCAAGAAACAAAGTCAGTACGGGAAGCCAGATTCATTTAATGACTGTATGATTCACTTAGCAACTGCGGCGCTTTGCTTAACTTTGACAAAACTGGTTGTAAAAATCGGGTCTGATTAAAAAAACAGACTTGTTTAGCGATGGAAATTTTGGTCCCAATTGTAGTCATAAGTCAAGGACTACCTATAAACCTGGGAATTATCTCCACAGTTCTTTGACCTGTGATTCACACAACGCTTTGGAAGGTAAAGAGTTTCACACCAGGATCCTGTTTAGATTTTGTTTCCATGGGCAAGCGTGCTACCATGGAACAAGTGACCTTCTGCAAAACAATCAGCTGCATTTCTCCCAGGGTTGCAACTCTTTTAATTAAAGAAATCTTAGCGGACTGTGGCCATTTTATAATTAATCAGAAGCAAAACAGCAAAGAGTTGAGTTGTTTGTCATAGCACAGAGGAGGCAACTACGACTGCCGGGGAAGAGAAACTTTTCTTGTGTCAATTCAACTTTGAAAAAAAAAAATCTTATGATCTACTTTCAGGGATTGCTCGTAAGCGAAACCTAAAAATATAAGTTTCTCCTAGCCTTAACTGCCAATTTAACAATTCAGCTCCTTTGGCTGTGCTGTCAAAAGGGTGATTGGTTTGTGACTTGGCATGTTGCCACAGCCACTGTGGTTTGCAGACAATGGCTTGTGAGAGTTCAGTCTACGGTATGGGCACAAACCCAGACACTGACTCAATAGGCAATAGTGAAGCTACTTCTTAACAAGCGTGCAAGCCATATCTAAGTCTAGAATGAATCCTAGTTTTTCTCTGAAGTCAGCCCCGCAGATTTGGAAGACGCCTTCTACAAGTAGTCCTCGATTTATACCAGTTCATTTAGTGACCGTTCAAAGTTACAATGGCACTGAAAAAAAAAAGTCCCATATGACCATTTTTCGTGCTTAACAACCATTGCAGCACCCCCACGGTCACGTGATCGACATTCAGACCCTTGTCAACAGACTCATATTTATGGCCGTTGCAGTGTCCCGGGGTCATGGGATCTCTTTTGGCAACCTGCGGACAATCAAAGTCAATGGGGCAGCCAGATTCTCTGAACAATCAGGTTACTAGCGACTTCGGCGATCCACTTAACAATGGCGGCGAGAAAGTTTGTAAAATGGGGCAAAGCTCACTTCAGAAATGTCTCACTTGGCAACAGAAATGTTTGGGCTTAATTGTGATCGTAATTCGAGGACTACCTGTATGAAATACCCCCTCCTCCTGAAGCGTTTTCTTCCTTATGGGGTTGCTTTCCAGAGGCGCGGGGCTACAAGTGCCATCACTGACATTCTCCTGCCTGTCGGGCAGCGCCTCTGAAAAGCAGAGCTTGGAGAAGATGGTGCCAAGCGTTTTTCCTTCAAGCCGCCACGCTCCTCTCACCCACCGGCCTGCTTTCCTCATTCAACGTCCCAGCCGCCCCACTTTTCCAGCCGGCTTATTCGCGCTGCGACGGCCACAACTTACCCGCCTGACTGCTGGCCGTCGAGAGGTCCAGGGGCCACCACAGCAGCTGGAGCAGCCGGAGCGCACCGCGGAGCCCCGGGCGCATCGTCGACCTCGGCAGGAGCCGCCGGATCGATCACCTCCAGCCGGCCGAACAGCGCCCGTCTGCAGCTGGCAGCGGCCGGAGGAGCGCGCGCGCCTCGGAACCCCCCCCCCCCGCGTCACGCGATTGGCCGAAGGGGCCAAGCCTCCCTTCGGTCATTGGCTCCGTCCGAGCGACTAACTTTTTTCCCAAGACTGCTCTAGCCGCCCCGTCGAGGAAGAGCGGGTGATGCCGAGCCCGCCAGCTGTCCGAAAACCGACGCGATGAGCCCCCCTCTTTGGAAAAAAACCGAAGAAACCATGTTAGAAAGGGACAAAGGGGGTGGATCGGGAGTCATCGGTATCCTAGCTCGAGGTGGAAGCCCAAAAAGATCGGGGTAAATATGGTTAAGGTCCTTTTCATAAGGAACCTTGAAACCGCGTTAAACCTTGACTTGATAAACGTGGTTTCTTGGGTGGCGAGCCCTGAAAAAGACAAGCTAGCCGGATGTGCTCACAATATAGCAAAGATGATACATAATGTGGGTATATGCATCATTTTGTATTTATTTATTTTTGTCGTGTTTATGTAGTGTATATTGGAGGGGGTGGCCCTTTGAGAGCTGCATGCAACGGAATTTCATTTTAATGTATGCTGATTAGTGTACATTTAAAGTGACAATAAAGTTATTCTGTCTATCATTGTTTAAGCCAGAGGTGTTCAACCTTGGCAATTAATTTCATCAGAGGCATAGTTTCTTTATGGTTTGCGTTCTTTGTTGGTTATTCAGAGTGGCTGACTTGTTTTACTACTTTTGGTTTTATGATAGGCAATAGATTATAGTACTTTTGTTTTGCTTTTCTAAACATGTTTTTATAGGCATGTTTCTACTACAAACCAATTTGAGGTTCTTCACTAACATTAACTGCATTTATTTCATTCTTCAACTTGGAATTTAACCAACTTCTGGTAAATCTCTGTATGTATCCCATTCAGTCACTATCATCCGCGTCTTTGGCTGGTTATTATAATCAACCCTTAAATTATTAGACTGAATCAGCTAAAGGAAGAGTTTGTATGAAACACTGTTTAGTTTTGATGAAGAGCAGAGAATTATAGTGAAGTTGGACAGTTTGGTGTAGTGGTTAAAGTGCTGGCCTAGAAACCAGGAGACGGCAGTTCTAGTCCCACCTTAGGCAGGAAAGCCAGATGGATGACTTTCAGCCCAACCACCTCACATGGTTTTTGTTGTGGGCACAAACAAGTGGAGAGAACACTACAAAATCTGCTTTGAGCTCTTGTCTAAAAAGATGGGATATAACTCTAATAAATAAAGTGTTGATTTGCTTGGAAATGCGTTCATTCTGCTGCACTTCTAAACTTGATACATTTCAATTACAAAATCAGACATCAAGACTGAGTGAAAACAAATTAATAAGTTTTAAAAATGACAGCAAGAAATTTGAGACACATCACTGAGCCAAGAACAAACATAACTCCGCTATCAGGGTTCAGAAGCCAAGATTTAAAGACTTGGCATTTTAAATGAAAGCAGTCATTCTAATGTATTAAACTATGGTTTAGAGCTACATAAATCTGGTTTTAGGTTTACCCTTGATGAATTTACTATGCTACATGGGACTGACAATATACCAAATAATCCCGAGCCTCTTTATTTGTTCCAAAGACCCCAGGTTGGTAATTAATTTGGGGGCTGATAGGGAAAATCATTTAATTATTGGGGGTTTGCATTCTGGCATCTGTCCAATGTCAGATCTTGCTTCTTTGATCAGCTTCTTTGATCCAATGGGACAGTGGAGAGGTCATCTTCATTGCAAGATTGAGATGAGAAAGTACCAAGTTGTGCCAGAACATTATTGATAGTGTTTATTGATTAGATATTATCTGGGGCCTTTTGATTTCTCTACTGCTAGGTTCCTGCATCATTCTAAACTTTGACTTACTTAGTTGCCATTTGCTAAACAAACTCCAGTTGAGTTATTTGAGCCTGAGGATGGTTTTGGGTGAAGTCAAAGCCATATTCTGCCCCCTGTGGACCGGGTCAATACCTTTTAGGGGATTAAAGCTATAAAAAGGTAGGTGTAAAAACAAATTGCAGACAATGAGATATCTTGTTACTGGAGAGGCTTAATAACAGTGAACTTTTTGCTTTGTGCCCTAAGCCTGCTCCAATGTTTGTTAACCTCAGCTCCTTTAAGATGTGTGGACTACAACTCCCAGAATTCCTCAGCCCACCTAGGGAATTCTGAGAGTTGAAGTCCACACATCCTAAAGAGGTTGACAAATGTGCCTCTGCCAGGAACCAGAAGGCCACCGGCGCCATCAGCTGGGCACAAGAAGGGGCTCCTGTCTCCTTCCGGATTTGGCAGGAGTTTCCATCAAATACATGAACATGTAGCGTGATGGGATTAGGGCTGCAAATATCCAGGAAAGTAGCTGGCAGCCAAGTTCTCTGTAACTCTAGCCTGCCATCTAGCAGCTCTCTGGATTTCTGGTAACTTTAAATAAGTGATAAGTGTGAAATTTCCCGGGCAGCAAACATTTGCAGCTGGAAAACTGTTATGGAAGGAAACTTAACCATGCAATTAATTAATTAATTATTTCTGAGCATGTTG
This sequence comes from Oxyrhabdium leporinum, assembly GCA_032468155.1. Lineage (NCBI taxonomy): Eukaryota > Metazoa > Chordata > Lepidosauria > Squamata > Cyclocoridae > Oxyrhabdium > Oxyrhabdium leporinum. The sequence continues at coordinate 39,941 of JANHFL010005060.1, forward strand.
CCACACAATTCCACTGTCTATTTTGAGCAAGTTAACTCTATTGGGGGCAATACGCTGAGTCTGTAAGCCGCTTAGTGAGGGCTGTAAAGCGGTATATAAGTCTAAGTGCTATTGCTACACATCCAATAACTGCAAAACATGCAGATGCTATTAATACAGCAGCAGCAACTCTGGGTGGGTCGGCAGAACCGCTGAGAAGAGCCGATCCTCGCTCGGCCAGAAACCGGCCTGCCCAAAGGCTGCAAATGCGCCCCTTTCCCCGGCCCCCAAAACACATCCCACGGCGCACAACCGCGGCAGCGCAAAAACTCCTCTGCCTCTCGCGGTCCCTTTAAGAGAGAGGAGGCGGCCGGAAGTCCTGGCAGGCGAGCCGCTGCAGCTTCTGCGCATGCTCCTTCCCTCCTCCCAACCCCCCCCCAGCCCGGACTCGGCCGCTCGGAGACGGTAACGGGGGGGAGGGAACGCAGGGCGACGTTCTTGCTGCCGCTGCGCTACGGGAGCCGGGACGCAGAGTGCGTGGAGATGAGGGAGGGGGTTGCGTTGGGAGAGCGCACGGCCGCTACCCCGCCGTACGTGCCGCCGCCGGGAGAGCGGACGTCGCAGCGCCGCTGCGGGGGGGGGGAAGTGGAG
>JANHFL010005061.1:0-26714 GCA_032468155.1 Oxyrhabdium leporinum
AGAGAGGGAGGGAGGGGGCGAGTTGGAGGAAAAGTTTGCCGGCATTTTTTCAATGGTGGGAGTGGGAGGGCAGGCTTCCTCCTGGCGAGGAGGGGGCTGCTTTTTTTGGGGGGGGCGAGCACCTCGTTTGCTATCCCAGGTAAAAATCTTTCCTTTTCCTTCCTTAACTCTTTTCTTCGTCTTTCACTCTTCCTTTCTTTTTCTTCCTTTTCTTTGTTGCGGAAGGAAAAGAAACGTCTCGTTTGAGCTTCCTGGAGTTCCCAAAAGGCTGGAAATCTCAATATTCACACACCGGTGCTGGGCCATAGAGAGGATGCAGCGGTAGAGAGCCTTTTTATTTTGTTCCCTTCGTGAACTGTTTTTGTCGCTTTGTGGAGGGGAATTGAAGGCTTTGCCTCCATAATGGATCTCTGGAATTAATGAATTACAATTAACATTATCGTGGTGCCAGCAGCTTTAAGGGGTCCCATCTATTCCGAAATACGGCCATTGCCTCTTAGGCGACACCCAAACAAGGAAGAGGAGTCGCGGGTTCAGCCGCTGCCTGGATTCACACATTGTTCTGTGCCTGAAGGATATCCCAGCTTGGCTTTCTGCGTCCTGTAAAAAGAGATCCACCAGGGTATAAAGTCACCTCTCCTTTGGACTGACGCTCTTCAGCTTGAGCTCGACCACCTCTGGATGTTCACCTCGGCCTGGCCGGGACTACAAAAGCAGAACGAACACCAGGCCAGCTCCTAGGAAATGCCCCCCCCTCCCCAGACCTGGGCCTTTGATCCCCTGGGGGGGGGAGCAGTAGCCAGAGAGCAGCTCCTTTCTCCAACCTGGTGCCCCCAACGCGTTGGGCTCCATGGCGTGGCCCGGCCACCGTCTCCCTCCACCACCTAGAAAACCCCAAACCCAAGTGGCAACCCCGTGTTTCCTGCAACGTGTGAATCCCAGGGAGGGGTTTGAAGCAAGGAGAAAAATTGGTTTTCAGGAGGGCGGGCGGGATGGATGGATGGATGGGGAATTCTGGGAGTTGGAAGTCCCCAAGTCTAGTCCTTTAGAATACAGGGCTCGGAAGGGGAAAAAGCCACACAGTTCTTGGACCCATGTAATTTTTTTTTTCCTTTTCTTTTTATTGTTAACGTTAAGCTTTTCATAAGACGGCCCCGGGCGTCTGTTGAAGGGCCGTATATAAATAAAAAGGAAAAGAAGCTAAGGCTTTCTGCATTCAAAATGGAGCAAATCGATTGGACTCGCAGAGCCGAACAAGGCCGACGCATCCCCAAATGTGCGCAAAGTGAATTCCCGTCCTGGCCGAGGATACCACCCCCCCTCGAAGCCCCTTTCCCTTTGGATACCAGGAACGGATCCTAAACGTCGCGCTCGGGGCTGGCAGTAGGCAAGCAGAGCAGAAACAGCGGGCGGTGGCATCTCCGAGACAGATCAGGGGAGGAGGGGGCAAAAGGCAAGACCGGTAGATCATGCAGAGTCTCAACGGGGACCCTCCTCCTCGGAGAAGGGCTCCAGGCTCGCCTGGCAAAAGCCACTCGGCGGATTCTCACGATACGAAGATCCCACAGGGTCACCATCAACCAAACACAGGACTCCGAAGCTGGTTAGAACAGTAGTATTTTTTCTCTTTCTCTCTTCCCCCCCCCTTTTTAATTTTGATACCTGCAAGATCTCGGCATACCTTGCAGGGCGGGGGTGGACAGGTTTATACAATCTCAAATGTTTCATAGTGCAACCTGTGCAAGCAAGAAAAATGACAAACATTGTCCTTCACTTATAAACATCTACTATTATAGGCAAAAACAAAACAAAACAAAAAAAACCTTACCCATATTCTTAGATAAGTGACTATTCACATTTTGTACATATACAGTTTTTAAACAGTTCCAGGATAAACTCTACAATGTCTTACAGACGTAAAACAGGAAGTCTTTAAGTTATGGGGCAACAGAAAAAAAAAGTTTTTAAAAACAAAACCACCCGGCACAGAAGCCGGGACTCTCATGTTGGGCTGCCTCCTCCCCATCTAGTCTACAGCTCAGGTAAAGTATTTTTAAAAACAACAACAACAACAAAAATGTAAAAAGGGGACTGCGGTGGGAATTGGAAAATTAAAATTTGCACTTTAGTTTCCTGAAAAATAAAGGAAACTTTGGAGAGAGAAGGGGAGGGGAGGGCAGGGAAGGCCCTTTTCAAAGCCATCTTGCATCAGAAACCATGAACCTATTTTTTTTTTTTAAAAAGGAACTTCTTTAAAAAAAATTAAGATGGTTTCATTGTTCACTCAACACGGATACGCAAAGCCGAAAAATGAAAAGAAAGGAAAACGGAAGAGGAGGAGGAAAAAAAAAAATAGCCAGGGAAGATTCTAAAATATATAACCTGTAGAAGAAATACAGAAAAAAATAACAGTCACTGGGGCAGATACCTTTTGAAGAGGGGGGGGGAGGAGGAAAGGGGGGAGGGAAACAAAAAGCGAAATGCAATTGTAAGGTTGAGACCGTCCCTTTCTCTCGCTCCCCACTGGCTTTCCGTACATGATGCGCAGCCCAAAGTTGACACCGCCTTAAAACACAGGTTGTGAACATCGAGGGTTTTCATGCTGCTTCTTTAAATAAAATGTACTTTTTATATAATTTGGGACCTCTGTTGCGGCCAATATTTATATATATATATATATATATATATATATCTACACATACATATATATACAGTTTCCAAGTAGGACATCTCCTGCAGCATGGCTCCAGTGTTCCTGCGTTCAACCCTGAGCGTCAAATGAGCAAATGGAAGGAAGGACCAGCAGCTTCGGGGGAAATCTTCCAAGCTTCTTCCAAAACTGACCCGGTGCGGTGGTCGCTTAAAGTAGAAGGATGCGTGTTGATGTGTGCACTAAGCAGGGCTGCAAAAACCCCGGAGGAATTTTTAAAAATTAAAATTGAAAAATAAAATTAAAAAAGAGATGACGGTGATGACCGCTGTGAAGCAAAGCTGGGCTTTCAGTGTGACCTCTCGTCCGTGCCTCTTCTCTCTTCCCTTCTGCGGAGTTCTCAAGTCAGCGTGACGGGACGGAAAGCTAATTCTTTGGAATCTGTCCCTGATCATTCAAACCAAGAAGAAGGAAAATAAAAATAAAAACAAATAAAAAATAAGGGGTGGCTGGGTGGGAGGAGGAGAAGGAGGAGGAGGAGGAGGAGGAGGAGGAGGAGGAGGAGCCCCCAAAAGAAATAAAAATCGAAAGCGCAACGCTTAGGGGTGGTGGAGCCGAAATACCGCCGGGATCCGGCCTCATGCGCTGTTGAAGTGGGCGATGCTCTGCGGATGGTGCTGCTGCCAGATCTGTTGCTGCTGGACGGCCAGCTGCTGCGACTGATCGGACGTCGACAGGAGGTTGACCAGGGGAGACACGCAGTTTGCTGGAATGATTAAGCCTGCAACACAGGTAACACAGTTAAGGGGCTGGTGAGGTCAAGGAGCCCAGACACCGCGGCTCCCGTCTCGCCTCACAACTGCACGAGCGGCAACCCTCCTTTAGGGGTCTCGGGCCTTCTAGGACGGTGTTTTTCCTTCGTGGCTGGGACTGCCAACACTCTAAGGGGGGGGTGGGGGGCTCGGCTCAAGGGGTCCCACCGTTCACCTCTCAGGTCCAAGCACACAAGGCAGGGAGTTGACTAGGACTGGGAGGGCCAGTTAAGTGGGGGAATGGGGGGGGGAGAAGAGAGATGCTCGTGCAGACGTAGGCGTTTTGGCCTCCCCCACCATACTTGCCTACAATCCTCTGACCGTCCTCGGTCCGCAAACGAACGATCTGCATTTTGACGTTGGTGCCGCTGACGGAGGCGAGGACCCCTTCCACTTTTGTCCAAACGCTCAGGACAGAACCGCAGAGGACGTAGTAGGTCCGGCAGCGCAAGCCGACTTCGCAAACGAGGCCCAGACCGGCCCTTTTGCAGTTGCCTCTCCTGAAAAGAGGGAAGGAAGGTGCTCGATGCTCCGTTTTTTTCAAAAAAAAAAACCCAAAACCAACCAACCAAGAACTAAATATGGAGTTCTGTTTCCTGTACGAATAGTTGAAAATGAGCGCCCAAACAAAATCATGTCTAATTTTGGAGTCTCCTTTCAAAGTTTACCCATTTTGATTTTTTTTTTTAAATAATCCTATAGAATCACAACAACAGAATGATGAAGTCCAGCGAAGTGTAAATCCTCAGATCGAATGAGGAGAAAACAAGGGCCATAAAGTTACTCCTTCCGCACAGTCCTTGGGGCTCTCTTGAGCTTGGTTGTTTTCTTGCGGATGTTTCATGACCCAACTAGGTAACATCATCAGTGCTAGAAGGAGGAGGTGGGGTTGGTCTCTGTTTATATCCCAATCAAAGGAACTACCACCTCAGTCAGCAACAGGCTAATCAAGGAATAACCAAGAACACTTCCACCAATACTGACAGGACAAGCCGCTTGTATATAAACAGAGAGCAAACCCTACTCCCTTCTAGCACTGATGATGTTCCCTAGACGGGTCGTGAAATGTCTGCAGGAAAACTACCAGGCTCAGAGAGCATCAAGGAGCTTGCGCTTCAAACCCTGAGCTCAACTGGGCAGTCCCGGTGAAGTCCATTTTTGTCCACAGAGCTCCCTCTGTTCCGAAGAACTTACCAGTAAGCATGTGTGCAGGTGTCTGCAGATGAGGTGTACTGCTCTACCCAGTGAGCGACAGCATCGTTGGAGGAGACCTAGAATTAGGCACAGCAGTGATTAACAGTCAGATCAGGCCAGAGAAGCAACGAATGAGGCTTCTCAACCTTTCAAGACGCAAACTGATGAAAGAGATAGCTTTGATAAAGACCGCTCACCTTTTTGTATTTTTTCTTTATTTCAGAGTAGGTTTCCAGTTTCAATTGTTTTCCGGTATTTGGCCTATAGACCAGGAAAAGCTTCTTTTTGGGATTCACCTCTTTCATGAGGATGGCAGTTTTCTTACTATTTCGTATCTGGTGGCGGGGGGAATGAAAACAAAGAAAAATTCAGTTTGTACCTCCCAGAAAACTCCTAAATTACTCATTTAATAAACCTGGACGGAGCAGGAAAGTCTAAGTCCCTTTTTCTACAAAATTTTATTGATGGAACGTGTGGCTCTTCGCTGCCGAAACTCGGCTAAAAAGGCAAATTTTAGAATCGGAAGCCTGGATAAATTTGGCCGGTAAATTCTGGGAGTTGAAACCTACACACTGTCAAGCTGACACGGTTGTATAATGTTGCTTTAATGTTGCAAGCTCCCCAAGGAGGCCTTAGCCGAATCCTCATTTCCAGTACAGGTAAGTCCTCAACTTACAACAGCTCATTTAATGACCGAAGCGACCACGGAACTGAAAGAAGTGACTCTCGCAGTATCCCCTGTGGTCATGTGATCACCATCTGGCTGCTTGGCAACGGGCTCGCATTTATGACGGCTGCGGCATCTTGCGATCTCCTTTTGCGACCTTCTGACAAGCCAGCTCCCACGGGGAAGCCAGATTCACTTAGCAATCGTGTTCCTAACTTTAACAACCGCAGGGATTCGCCGGAAGAAAAGTCGTACAATGGGGCAAAAGTCACACGTTTTTCACTTGAGAGACGGAAACGCTGGGTTCCCTTGTGGTCGTTAAGTCGAGGACTGCCTGTGGTAAGATTCTGAGCCGCGCTTTCGAGTTCTGGCCCGCGAACACGTTAAGGCAGCCTCACCTGGAGCGATAAATAAAAGCCATCCTCTGGGCCGCGCTGTTCACTCCATAGCTTGGTTGCTTCCTCCCAAGACGTGCCCCTCTCCACGCTTATCTAGGAAAGAAGACGAGAGACCACGCTGGACCACCAGACCTTCTTCTGAAGAGAGGCAGCCAGATGTCAGCAGTTTGCCCCCCCCCAAAAAAAACCACACCCCTCACCTGCCCACCCAAGGACTTACGGTGTAGAGTTCGACGTGTCCGGAGGTAGAATAGCCAGGGGTGAGAAATTTTTTAGCCTCTGCTTTCCTCACTTTTTCATCTCCTGATCCCAAATCTGGAAATACAGAAATCACAAGAAAAACAAGACGATCGGCATCTGACACATACACAGGTAGTCCTCGATTTATGACCTCGACGGAGCCCCAAATCTCTACTGCTAAGCGAGACGGTTGTTAAACGACTTTTGCCCCCCTTTTACGAATCCCTGCGATTGTTAAGTGAACCCTGTTGACTGGGCTCATCAGAAGGCCGCACGAAGGGACCGTCTGACCCCCGGGACGCTGCAGTGGTCATCCATGTGAATCAACTGCCCAGCGTTCCCTTAACAACTGCCTCACTTAGCAACAGACGTTTGGGGCTCCGCTGTGGCCGTAAGGCGAGGACGAGCCGTGATGCCCAAGCTGGAAACGCCCCCTGACCTAATATGCCCATGTCGTATCTCCCGTTCTTCTTCGCGTTGTGGATGACCGCGTTGAGCGTGTCTGAGAAATACTGGAAGAGAGCGTTCTGTTGGTGGACTTCCATTCCTAGGATCCGGTTGAGGAATTTCCCAATATTGTTATAATCTAAAAAGGAGGGAAAGGGAGGCGATGTTGGTGAGGAAACAGGCGGGGTCCGTTCCCACTCCTCCGGCCGGGCTGAGCAAGAGGAAAATCACCCCAAAGCTCAGCTATGCCTCGTTAACCAAGGAATACTTCCAGAAAGAAATTGCCAAGCTATGGCAAAAGAAATACCTTTGTCAAGAGTAAGAATTCCAGACCGGTCTTCGACATTGATTAGCCCGACACCTATCAAACCTTGCCTAACATCTGGGCGGAAAAGAGAGAGATTAAATTCAGTGTTACAAGACAGCCGCTGACTGCAGAAGGAGGTGTATAAATCAGAACCCCCAAATTAAAAAAAATTAGGGTCTCTTGCAACCTTCTAAAAGAAAAAGAGACGGCAAGATGTCTTCAAATTTTATTTCAATGACTGGGGGGGGAAAAAAACACAAAACATACCTTTAAAAAACTCTCCTGGATAATCTGCTGGCGGAGACACTAACGGGGAATCCAAATTCACGATGGACTTCATGACTATTTCCAGTGCATTTCGGCCGTACTAATTTCAGAGGAAAAAAACAACTATTGTCTTTGCAATACAGAATATGACCAGTTTTACAGTTTATGCCTATTCATGTATCTATATTACTATTATAATATCCCGCCTTTTTATATATAAAGGTATATTCATAGAATGAAATATAAATACACGTGCAAATATATCTATGGATGCGCATTGCACTATTTCAAAGGAGAAAGGAAAACGAGTTAAAAATGGCACTGAATTGTGGGAAAGGACTGCAATTTTTACCTTGTTGTCAAAGTTGAATCTACTCAAATCTCTAGTTTCTGTTGCCCTTCTGTCTCCGTGGGTGAGAGCTCCCTGTTTAAAAGAAGAAAAAGGAAAAGCTGACTTGCAAAGCAAGAAGTTTCCTGCCCTTTTAAAAACAACAGGGATCACCTCTGGTCGACATCGGGACGGATATGATTAATTATCCACCGGGAGCAGCTCCCGGCAAACGTCTTACCAGGCTCTCCAGCCGCTTGGCAACGATCGAGGCGAATCTTTGTTCTCCCGCCAATTCAGAAATTAGGAAGACGTACTCTGGGGCAGTCACTTGATTGGACCGGTGAGTTCTTCCTGGAGATTAAGAAAAAGGCAAATTTGGTTTGCTGGAGTCAACACAACATGGGCTGCCAAGGCGCACAAGTGAAGGGAATGCACCTTATTTTATTGAAATAGATTTACACAGATAGCTCGACTCCCAATTACTTGGGACATGTTACATTCTAAAAAAAAAAGCTAGAAAAAAAAAAAGAAAAGCCACACAAACACATATAAAAAATTACAGGAGTTTACCAACTGCTCTACCACCACTGACATTATCTCCCCCCCCCCTCCTCCTCCTCCTCCTGTGACAGTATCTGGAACCTCCATCTGAATAAAGTTCGCCGGATGACAGGAAAATCCAACTTGTTCACCTTTCCAGATGGAAACTTTTATTGTCTTTGATGCTGGACACGAAATTAAAAATTGGATTCTTCAATCAACTGACAAGCCACTTTGGGGATACATACAGGATTGTGTATAGCAATTTGGCCAGAGCGGTAAATCCGGAAAAGTCTGTTTTCTCACCTTGCCGCCCAATCAACTCCTATTAATGTTTGATGCAGAGCACAAGGTTCTTTCTGTCTATCAAGGCATCTTTCAATCTGAAAGCCTGCAGAGATGTTTTATCCCATTTTATCGCAAAGCCACTTGGGAGGCCTGGTGCTAGAATTACCCGACACTGAATCTCAGTACGAGAGGCCCTGGTTCCACATTCAGCCAACCTCGAGCTACTCACCGAACTGCTGAATTGCCCGGTCGGCACTCCACGGCAACTCCAGGGTCATATGGACCCTCCTCCTCTGGTTTTTGGCCCTTCGATCTGCTTGCAAAGATATGCCTGAGCTGGCGGCTTCGGAGATGATGGCGATGTTCTGCAAGGCAGAAGGAGGTGAAGGTGAAGAAAGGAAAGAAACTTGAGATTTATACATGCAAAGTTTGGGTCATGAAAACATAATGCCATATACTTGAGAAAGATATCACCTTTTCTTTAGCAATTCATTCCCCCCATTAGCTAAAAAAAAAATCTCTCTCGCAAATGTTTTATCGGTGTCACCTTAAAGCACCCATGGCAGCGGATGTTCCTAAGATCAACAGCTTGCACCGATCACACTTTTCTCGCAAAAGTGCAAGCCAAACCTCCTTGCCAAAGCACACCTGTCTTGACACAGACTAATTCCAAGCAAGGATTGACTTATTGCATTCTTACGCGAACAGTTTCAACTTTCAAAAATAAAAAGAAGAGCGTTATACTTGGACACTGTCTTTTTGAAAGAAACCTACAGTCCAGAACACCAGAACGTTTTATTTCTGACTTGCTGAAAAAGGCGACTCTTTCCACCCCAAAGAGAGCAAAAGGTACCTTATCTCCATCCATGAATCTCTGCTTCTCGGTGATATTTAGGATTTCCACAGGGACATCAAGTTCAGACCTCGACTCGTAGGAGATGCTGCCATCGTCGTTGCTCACCACCCTTCCTTTCCGACCTGTCATCTTCAGAAGAGCGACTCGCGTTAGCAGGCCACGTCAAGCGTTGAGGCCCGTGAAAAAAAGTCTAAGGACCCGTCAAATAATTCTTCAAGGCTATGCCGAGGAGAAACTTACTGGGGACATACAGGTAGTCCTTGGCTTGCGACCACAATTGAGCCCAATTTTTCTGTTGCTAAGCAAGACAGGTGTTTAGCGGCTTCTGCCCCATTTTATGATCTAGCCACACAATGAAGTGAATCTGTCATGGATGCCATTTTGCTAGCCTTGCATTGCATCTTGCCAGCCGAACAGTGGCAAGCTATTTGTAATGCCAAGGTCGACTCAGACTTCCATCCTTCTGAGGTGGGTTAAGTGAGGAGCCAGATTGTTGGGGGCAAGAGGCTGACTCTGTAAACCACTCAGAGGGGGCTGGAAAGCTCCAGCAAAGCGATATCTAAGTCTAAGTGCTATTGCTATTGCCAGGCCTCTTCTGCCACAACCCTTATTCTTACAACTCCTTCTGCAAGGAAGAGTTTTAGCTAAAAGCTTTCCTTCCCGGCTCATCCAAGCCGCCTACCTCGGCCACATTCTCAGGACCTCCCAGTTCATCGATGAGTTCATCCAGCGTGTTAGGAGGGAGATCTTCGGAGAGCCTCTCCAGTTTCTCCAGCAATTCCTTCTTCATCTGCTGGGCCCTTTCCACGGCATCCTGACTCGTCACGTAGCTGGTGTTTGTGTTAGTGGGTGCTGTGAAGCGCCAAAACAGGGGAAAAAGAGGGTTTTCTTTTAGACTCTTAGAAGGAGAGGCAGGTTAATCCATGGGATCCTAAATTCAGGAGAGGTTCGGTACCATTTTTTGCAACGAATGTTATGGAAAGAGTTAAGCGCGTGGAAGGCTAAGACTTTCAATAAAACTGGCCAGTTGGAGAAAGTGCGGACAGATGACTTTCTGATTTTCGTCTGCAGGCTTTTACAACTGCCGCTTCCTCACCAGGCAGAAACTTCCTGACAGCCAAGACAGAAGAGACGAGCTCTTGGGTGACTCACCAGAGACATTTGTAGAAGGGGCTATGACTGCGGAGGAGAGAGAACTCGGCCGTTTGGATCCGAGACCAGATGCTAGTAAGGCACTCTGAATAGAATCAGGGTCTATGCTCTTCTTCTTCTTCTTTTTCTTCTTCCTCTCTTTATTTTTCTTATGTTCTTTCCGGATCAGCCAAGGGTCTGAGAGGAAGGGGAAAAAAAAAACAAAACCAAAGTGGGCAAGCAAAACCTCGCTAGCTTTACACCCCCAAAATCACCTCCCACCTAAAGCCATCAACGTGAGCCAAGACCCAAATCGTCTCACCATCCTCCTCATCTTCGCTAGATTCATCTCGAAAGGGGTTGAAGTCGTCGTCGTCTCCGGAGCTTAAGAAGCGAGAACTCTCATTGTCGCTCTCTTCGTTCCCCGAGGCCTCCGATTCACTGAAGCTTTCGTCAGAACTGCTGCCGGCCAGGCCGCTGGTCTTTCGGGATTTCTTGACCTCCCTCGCCATTTCTTCCCCTTTTTTTTTCCCCCGTTAAGCAAAAGTTAAGAAAGGACATTAGAGAGGGGGGGACTGGCTAGCAAAAACAAAAGGAAAGTGGCTTTCTGAACTGAGACGCATCGCCTCGGGGAGGAATCTTGAGGAACGGAACAAAAAAAATAAAGACACCGAATGAAGAAACGGTGCAGAGATTCCCCCGATCGAATTCACACAAAGCGTGTTTTGCTTTCCAGAGCTTAGGAGAATTTAGGTTTTGTTTTTAGAAACAAAAGTGCCAAGAAATTAAGTATCCCTCCGTGTCTGAATTCAGCAGCCAGATTACGCAGACGATATTTCCAAGGGTAGACGACATTGCATTTTTGTTTTTCATCTCTCCTAAGTATTATTCCAGGGTGCCCTCTTTGGAACTGGCAATCATAAAAGGCCGGGTCTTGGCTAGATACTGTTTGGTGAAAGAGCTATACCGCGCGGTGTCTTCTGAGGGCGTTTTTAGAACCGCTTTTGGTGCTAAATCTCCCCATCCTGAGCCACTAATCAACATTATTTCTCAATTCACAACCTACGTTTTATCGCCTCCCTCCTCCTCTAGCTGTCCGAAATGGGCACAGCGCATCTGTTTAAAACAGCACCCAGGGCTCCAAATAAAAATAGCAACGAAACGGGCTCCGCGTTACCTTTACGCTTCTTTACTTTATCCTCCTTGCAAGGACTATCTCGAGGAGAGCTGTTGTTACTCTGGAGAGACAGGTCGATTCCCAGCAAGCTGAACAGCTTCTTCCGATCGGGAGCTGGGAAATGTTTCTCGATGAGGGATTGAAACACCCCCCTGTACAGTTTGCAGAGAGAGAAACAATAAGGGTGTTTTAACACTCGCCCAAGAGCGTCACTTAGCATAGCCAGAATTGAGGGACTGTGGCACAAAACAGCCAGGGGCATTAAGTTGGCCCACCCTTGCCTTGTGATAGGAAACCCATCTTTCTGGGGAAATAGGACTCGTTGGTTTAGCATATTCTTCTAAGTCGAAAAATGGGGGATTTACTGGTTTCTCATAAGGTCATAAATCTCCTTTCAGGGTGTTACCGTAATAATAAAGAAGCAGAGTTTTCCTACGCAATCTCAAAGAGATGCACTGAACCATTTTGCCCGTCCTCACACCTCTGGCTAACATACACCATGCTCGCTCGCTCTTGAACAGTTCGTGGATTTAAAAACTTGGTGGACAATGAAAGAACCGACTGTTTAAGAGAAGGGTTTTTCAAACTTGGCAACTTTAAAATGTGTGGACTTCCAACTCCCAGAATCCCCCACCCCCCAGACAGCATACTTTGAAAGACATTGGTTTAGAGGCAAGAATGAAAGCCACCGACGTCTAAACTACTAGCTAATAAGCAAATTCCTCTTCTCAAGTGCCCCGCCCGTGCTCCGAATTTCGGAAGAACCTGAAAACCCAAAACCTGCTGGACTGTCAGGAGGCTTACTTTGCCGTGGAAACGAAGTCATTCAGTTCCCCGCCGCCTTCTTCCAAGGCTTCTAAGGTTCTGGCTTCTCCTGTGGATTGCAGCCCAATGACCACGCACTGCAGGAAGGAGAAGACGGGTGAGGGTTCAAGGGGTGCTTCACCAGGCATTCCAGGACCTCAACCCCGGGTTGAAGTCAGGGTCCAACCCACCTTGCCGTTCTTGATCTCCTCCCGGGCCAGCTGCACCACTCTTTTGACTTTGGATGCAATGCAGAGGTATTTAAAAAATCTCTGGTGAGCAGACCAGAACTGGCCCCACATGGATTTCTTCATGCGTTGTTCGGCGTCAATGAGGTCAGCGGCCTGTTGGAATTTCTCCCTGGCACTTACCCACTGGAAAAAAAAGGAAAGCGGAGTTTTGGGGCGACATAAAATGATCAGCAATATAAAATGGGAGGATAGGATGCTGGACTAAACCGGCAATTGGACTTTCTTGGTGCTTTCTTCGAAAACGTTTCGCTTCTCATCCAAGAAGCGTCTTCAGTTCAGTTCTGATGAGAAGCGAAACGTTTTCAAAGAAAGCACCAAGTGAAGGCCAGCTGTCTTTTTGAAAAAGTACCTTTGGGACAACCACGACCTGGATGATTGAGAAACTCCGCAGACAAGACTGCTGCTGCTTCTTAAAAGTCTAGTTCTTAAATTTTGGGTGGTAGTTTTTTTAATTTCAAAACAATATCCGACATACTGAAACCTTGCTGGCTGTGTTCTGCAGCTCAGGAATCCACACTATTTTTCAGCAAGAGAGAAATCACTTCTGTAAGCAATCTACCGAAATGTTAGGTTTTGGCCTAGAAAACGTGGTTATAGTCTACCAATAACAACGTGGTTCAAGCATTACGACGTCTGCTCCTCGCTCCGATAACGTCACACGGGGTTTCACGGAAGGAATTCCTGGGAATGGAGGAAACCCAGGTTCTCTGGGCTTCTACAAATCCTCCTCTTAACCTCTAAGCCCCTCTGGGATGGGGGATAAAGGGCCTGCAGAAAATCTGTTCGAGGCTTTGGTATCCGTCTCCCGGAGACCCAAGTATGATTAACGGAAATGATTTCACGCCGTCCTGTTCGGCTTTACCCCCTCACAGCATCCCAAACCGCCAACTTCTCCCTTGTAAAACGCTTACCATTTTCACAGATTTATTATACATTTTGACGTAGTGCTGAGAAAGATGAACTTCGTCTATTTTGAAGGTGACCCCTGAGAAGCTCAGCTGCCTGGCTATGTACATTCCTCTTAGCTTCATATCCATGGCAACTATTTCCATGGCGCCCACACCTCTGAAGATTAAAAGGGGGGGAGAAAAAGACAATTTTTAAAGGGAGATTATTCGCACAGGGACCTGCTGGAATTTTGAGAAAAGCTGCGCCAATCCTGCTGACGATTGCTTCTCCCGTTTGACGCAATACGACCCGAGACCTACGAACCCACCTTCTTTCAACTGCTTGGATAAAGTCGCTGAATTCCCTAAATGGGGTCCCTTCTCCCCAAATCCCAAGGCGGTTCATGTATGCCATGTTCCGGGGCTCTGATGCACCTGAAAGGGGGAAGAAGAAAAAAAGGAAATTATCCAGGCTTTTTTTTCCCCCCCTTTGAAAACCGCATAGCAGTCCAAATGATGGAAATGGTCCTTACCTGTGGCACTAGCATAAATAACCCTGGCCTTTGGAAGCCTGTTCTGCAGTTCCAGAACAGCTAAGCCTGTCTTAGTTGGCTTTGAAGAGCCAACTGGACAAAGGTTTTTAGCCTTGTGGCATTCGTCGAACACTATCTGAGGACGTGGTTAAGAAAGAAGACATTTCAGAAATATACGTGTATAAAGTTGCACAGTAAACATTCCATTGAATGGAAGCCATAAATTGTTGTCCATAACGTGTGTGTGTGTGTGTGTGTATACACACCAATTCTTTATCTATTTTACCAATGCTGAACGATAAATCTTTTTGCTATAAGCAAGGGAAGTTAATGAAAGTTTCAACAAACTACTACAGGCAAACATGACGATTTAAAGATCAGCACAACCCTCTGAGAATTAACTAGGCCGAACACAAAACTTAGCAGTGTTTTTCAACCGTGGTAACTTCCTGACATGTGACCTTTGGTACCCAGAATTCCCCAGCCAGTGTGGGCATTGTTGGGAATTCTGAGAGCTGAAACCCATCCCCCCGAGAGCTGAAAAATTACTTTCTCTGGAGCGTTCTATCTGGAAGCATTACCTGCTTTCCAAATTTTTGATAGCCTTGGAATTGAAAAATGCAACTTATAAGAGAGTATCAGAAGATGCTAATTTAATAGGAGGGATATTGCCCCAATCTAGCAACTGGAAAAGGATACCACTCCGTCAAAGTTGTCTCCACACCAATGAAGCAGCTGTTTCAGCCTGGTTTTATATTTTCCTCCAGACTGACTTTCCCCGATAAGTGAAGAATAAGTGGCAAAGATGACCCCCTTCTTCACACTTCCATTGTGCTTGGAAGAGATTTTTCCATATTTGAACTAAAGCAGAAACAAGACCAGAGGGATGAAGGATATGCTGTTCCATTACAAAGGTGCACACATTATCTTCCCTAATTAAACTCCAAATAGCTTTAAAAGCTGCATCTTAAAAAGAAAAACATTTCTAATTTTATTATGCGTGGCACTCAAATAAATTGGAAAGCTGATGGACTTCCACAGAAGTTTCTGCTTTGGTATTTTTGTTTAGAACACCCATTACTCTATCATTGTATGCAAGCTTCATTAAACTGAGAAAGACTGTCTTATGATTAAATATGTTTTCCAGGAACTTTTCATCTTGGTAGCTAATTTGTCCAATGAGATGCTATAATACTCAATAAGGACAAATTCTAGCAAGTGGGAAGCCTCTGTAAAACTTCCCCAAAAGGCAAATCTAATTTAATTTTTCACATTTTTACGGGAGAATGCAGAAATACATTACTATTCCACATAATTTAATTCCCCCATGTTTCAATAACTGAGGATTTGAAACCCCCTCCCCATTAGGACTTCAAGACATGCAACATGCCTACTGTAACGATTACCCCGAAAAGTAATTTGTACACGAACGACCGTTACACTACTTCCCAACAGAGTGCAAGCGACCCAGAAAGTAACAAAGCTATCAACGGGAGGTTTCTGATTTAAATTCTAATACAAAGCATTCATCGGGCATGCATCTCACACAAGCGTACCTAATGGTTTTTGTTTTTTTTTCTTTTTGGTTCAAGGGTACATTAGTAAAATATTTCCACACCTTGTTTAATGAATGGACCAAAATGTTTTTGGCGCCAATATCTCTCAAGTCCCTTTCGGCATCGTATTTCAGATCGTTTGAAACACTAAACCTGGAAGAGAGTAAAGGCAACGGGCCCACCGTGAAGCCAGCGACAAGGAGAACACTATCCTACTGCCCCCTGATGCCCGAGTATGAGACTTACCACACTGCCCTTTTTCTACCCAGGAGGTAGTTTTCGTAAATGATGCCGGCGATGGTTCTTCCTTTCCCTACGCCGGCACCGTCGCCTATTAAGAAGCCAGCTCGGTCTCCGTTTGGTAGGAATGTCTCATGTTGCTGTGGGGAAGTTACAGAATTTATCTATTTAGCGTGCGGTCTAAATAAAAGGAGCATTTAGCGCGATGGTGCACGCACAAGGGAAATATGTCGTCAATTTGGTAAACTGGGAAGGAATTCAAGAAGTAATATATAAGCTATACAGGTTACATTTTGAAACACGTTGCTTCGTGAGAATGGAGTGAACGTTCGATAGATTAATATCTAGGCCAGTGGTTCCCAATCTTTTCTTCAACATGGACCCCCTTTAAGTACCTTTTGTGGCCACGGGCCCCCAAGACTGAACTCAAGATTTAAATCATAACATTTCTTCAAATCTTTGCAGAACCCCCCAGGTGTCTGCAGGTCACACGTTGAGGCCTGAGTTAGGCCATTTTTCTGATGAAGTGTGGTATTTGTTAGTTGGAGAAAGTCCGCTGTTACAGAAACAGCAATAGCCCTCGGACTTACACACCGCTTACAATATCAGCCTCTTGCCCCCAACACCACTTCACAGTGCTTACAATGTCAGCCTCTTGCCCCCAACAATCTGGCTCCTCATTTTACCAACCTCGGAAGGATGGAAAGCTGAGTCAACCGTGAGCCGGGGAGAATCGAACTGCCAAACTGCAGGCAGCCGGCAGGCAGCCTGCAGTCCTGCAATCTAGCCCTTGCGCCACCACGGAAACCGGTTACAATATCTGTGGCAAGAACCTGTCTTCGGTCTGAATTGTGGTGGGCTTCGGGAAGGGCACGAATTTGTAGCTAGCCTTTGACGAAGGCCGTACCTGAGCTGCGTAAGTAATTGCTTCAAGCTGCAAGGCTGACAGCCAGCCGCTGTCAATGCTCTCTTCGGGAATGGAAGATTTGTACCACACTTCAGGAGGGGTCACGCTGGAGAGGGAACTGGTTTCCACCACTGGGTCAGGATGGCGCAAGCCGATTTTTACTGTAGGAGAAAAAGCAGGGTGTGTAAGGCGGTGTTTTTCCACCCTGGGGATTCTGGTATTTAATTTTGATAAAAAGTAGCAGTAGGCGTACATTTTATGGGCATATATTCGGCATAGGTCTCTGCGTGGCCCATTTCTTCTTCGTCCTCTTCCTCCGGTTCTTCTTCCTCTTTTGTGACGGGCACTTTCTGCAAGGAAGATCAGAGGGTGTTGCACTCTGTCTTACGCAAAGCAGCAAAGTTCAAGAGTGAGCAGATGCAGACACATGTCTAACCTTCTTCTCACTCAATTTCAGAATGCTACTTTTAAGGTGCTCTCCTTCCGAGTCCAGTTATTTTCCACCAGAAGAGATTTTGAAATACCCACAGGGGGTCTTGTACAATCCAGTTATGCCTATACTATGTTGCTTTGAAGCAAAAAAAAGTTGTGCCTGAAAGGTGTCAGTGTATTTCAAAAAGGCTGAACAGGGCGCTCACTGGTAAACAGCACATCTACAAAATTCCAAATATTTTATCTCCACAACAGCTTGCGATATCATGATCAAATACACAAAACCAAGTATTAAAAAGGAAGTCTACAGAACAGATCAAAATCTAGAATTTCAGAGTTTAAGGAACAAGGTTTCGCTGTAATAGAACATTACGTGAGGTAAGTACATGAGATTAATAAAATCAAATAAAGCAATATAAATTTAGGGTTGTACTTACCATGGTAGGAGAGAAGCTTCTCATTTTTAGATCATTTACCCAGATCCTCGTGACTTCTTTAGTTGAAGTCTCCTTTTTAACAGCACCGTTACTCATATCGGCTGAAAGGAAAATGTCCCAAAAGATTAAATGTTAAGAAAAATGTCTATGAAGTAATAAAGTGTTCTCCAAGCCGGTGTAAAGGAGGCCAACTTTTTATTCACCAAAACACCACAGTGCAAAGGAGCTTCAAGCCAGTCTTAAAATTAAGGCTACCAGGAGGATGTAAAGTGTAAAAGCACCAAAGTTGGATGAAGATTACACTGAATTTCCCACGTGAGGGTGAGAGAAAGGAACCTCTGTAACCCGTTTCAACAATGGAGGCGATCTTACCGAGCATAATGGGGTTTAGCACGTTTGGGGACACAAGAATTATGTCTGTAAAAAAGGCAATATTTGGGACCTCAATACGTTTTTAACAGCCAGCCATTTTAACTTTCTTTTCCTCTATCTAAATGAATAATTACGAGGATAGCACTTCAGTATGGGTACGGTGATTCAACAGCCGATGTTGGACACCTGCGGACGAAAGAATCCCTAGCACAGGGAGTGCTCGACTTACGACCATAATTGAACCCACAATTTCTTTTTCCTGGGGCTGCTGGCGCTCCCAATATAGGAATCCTTGCTTCAACTACAGAGGGCTTGACGTGTTTGGAGAGCTGGGTCAGAACAGTCTACATAAGCTGAAGGGGTGTACACCGTTCCCTACACCCCCCCCCCAAGCCCGCCCACCAACATCCATTCAGACGACTCCGCTACTTACTCGCCGCAGTCGCCACCGGGGGGGCGATGTTGGGCGGAGGCTTCAGTTTCATCAGTTCGTTAAGACTGTTGTTCTTGAGGAGATCTTTCAGCTGGATCTGGTCCTTGGGCACAGGGGTGGTCAAGGTGTTGCGCGCCACGGGCACCGTCACCGAGGGTCGCGTGGTGGTGCTGGTTTGTATGATTTTGGCTACGGTGATGGTCTGCCTGGTACTGGTCACAGGGGTCGTTTTCGTCATGACGAGAGTTGTCCCCAGCGTAGGCAGCTGGTTGATTTGATTGAGGACGAAGGTTGTGGTGGAAGGTGGCTGCCAAAGGAACGGGAGAGACTCGTTCTTGTGGTTGTGGGTTACAGTTGCTTCAACTGTAAGCGATTCTAAGTGGCAGGCAGTCCAGTACAGCAAACAGGATTAAAGTAGTAAAATGATTGTGACATAATATAAAACCTACAGTAGTGCGGTGGCCTAGAGGTGGAGCTCTCGCCTCACACTCAGGAGGCTGTGAGTTCGATCCTAGGTAGAGGCAGATATGTCTCTCTGGGCACACTGAGAATATATCTGCCGAACAAAACTCCGCATTGGCAACAGGAAGGGCATCCGGCCAATAAACACTCAGCTCTATTCAGTTGCCCAGACTTCACCCCGCAAGGGATTATGGGGTCGTTAAAAGAGGATGATAACTACAGCAACATCAGAGACTTATAAATCATGCTGAGGAATACCTTTCTATCAGTCTTTCTAAAACAGGAAGTGTGGGCAGGCATTCTAAATGCCGATAGATAATGCTGACCTGACTTCAGGTGGAAAAACGATGTCCCTTAGCAGAGAGGCAAGTTTGATTCTACAGGCTCAGTACCATGGTTTGGAAACCTTCTCTAAGTGTCCCCTGATTCAAAATATTTTTAAAGGTTTTTTTAAAAAAAATTTAAAAAAATCGACGGGGGTATTTTTGAGGGTAACTCTGCTGTGAACATAAACTTCGGCTTTTATTCAGGGAACAAATACCCCTATTTTTATTCGTACAGTTCAAGAGATGTGCTTTGCAACCTTCGATGTAACTATTTAAAAAATGTGTTTTCCTTACTCTGACGTTCAGTACTGTAGGAGAAGAGACAGCCTGTGGCTTTGCTTTAACAGCTACTGATGCTTCCGACACCAACCCCAGCTCTAATGCATTAAGAGGTACTGACTACAAGAGGATTAACAGTCATGTTAGATTGGTGCTATCAGGGTTTATTTAATGCAACATACTTTCTTTACTTCAGGGGTATTTAGCAGAAAATGCTGTGCGTATGTATTGCAATATAAGCACAAACCTACATATTTTTAAAGCTTATATTGATGTACAAAATCTGAATGAAGATTTAAGCGAACAGATTTAAGATGCAGATCATCTGAATTGCAGCTTATGACTGTTAAATACGCTGCTAAATAGATCAAATAGTAGATATCTGCACTGCTAGAGAATCCTTCACCTAGCTAATAAACCAGTTTGTATATTCAAGCAACAAAGTGCAATATAAAGTAAGCAAACAAATTGGATGTTAGTACAACTCTCTGAGCAACAAAATAAACACAACCCAGGTTGATATTAAGCCCTGTGTGAATACAGCTGCTGGACTTTTGTCTCTAGTTAAGCAAGTTCTGTAAACACAACCAGTAAATTGGGTGCATAGTGGCCATAATCCCCTAGTTCACAGCTCAAAGGAGGGCCTGGCCAGGCATACTTGGTCTGGCTTCTTGTACTGTCTGAACTCAGTCATGGTTCTGGTATTTCTTACACAGAAGTCATTCTGCCTTGGCCAATGAAAACTTTCTCAGAGAAATGCGTGCCTCAAATAGCACATCTGAGGCTTATATTTTGCAACCGACAAAAGGCGCAGCAATGCAGCATGTTACATTCTTAGAGGAGAAACCTGGTAAGGAGATTAATGTGACCTAAAGTGGATGCAATGTTTTAAATTGGCCAGCAGAATATAGTCTGAAAGTTTATTTCCCAGAGCTGAACATTATAAATGTAGCCTTAATTCCTTATTCCCATAGAAGTCAAGCAGGTTTGATATATTACAGACACATAGTGGACCAGTACCAATTTTACTAGTCCCAGGAAATCTGAGAATGAAGGCTTTCCATTTACAGGTAACGTACACAAAGTAACAAAGTTTATAATGATGTTATTTTACTATGTTAAGGTTGATAAAATAAACAATATCCAACTTTTCTCTGTCTAATAGTGTACTGTATCAGCAATGGATTTGTATTTTCAGGGAAATAAAAGTAACTCAAATGCTACCAGACCGTGACAAATACAAAATTGTAGAAAAGCTTTCCAACCTGCTGAATTGCTGGAGGTGGAGTTGCGAGGCCCATATCTGGAGAATCAATATCAAACAAGTCATTTGGGCTAATTCCACTTTCACTTAACGCTGTAAGCAAAAGATCTTGTCCTGGTTCCACCATTTCTGAAATAAGAGCAAACGATAGATAAGCTTTTTCCACCGGGACAGCTGCTTCTACTAAACCATTATTTCTTTTATCTTTTCACTTCTAAAATGGCATCGTATTGCCTCTCGGTTGCCATCCCTTAAAAGCTCCGCCAACTTAGTTCAGAAGCACTTAAAACATGTGACAGAAAGTTATCATTGCATAAGAAGGCTGAATGACTAGAAGACCTCCCAGGCACCTTTGGTTCGGTTATTGTTAAATCCCTTCTCCAAGT
The DNA here is from genome assembly GCA_032468155.1 of Oxyrhabdium leporinum. NCBI lineage: Eukaryota > Metazoa > Chordata > Lepidosauria > Squamata > Cyclocoridae > Oxyrhabdium > Oxyrhabdium leporinum. The sequence goes on from JANHFL010005061.1 coordinate 20,875, forward strand.
CTTTCTCTAAAGAGCAATAGTTTCGCTAAATGCCAAAATGCTTCCAGTTTCCCCAGCCCAGTGAAGAGCAATCTTCCTTGTAAGTAAGCCATGAATCCAAAATACAAATATCCCATTAATCTTTAGAACGTAACAGCAGACAGGAGCAGAGCCTGACAGTGCTGGAGACAGATAACAGGTAACCCCTTAACCTAAGAATTCCACAGACCCGGATTGCCTTTAACTCTCATGCATCCATTAGCTACCCCACCAAAAATGTTTTGTTTGTATTTGTTTAGCATATTTAGGAACTGCCCATCTGCCTCACAGAGGGACTTCTGCTTTAGCTTTTTTTCTAGGCAAATTTTCCTTGATTGTTACTATAAATACTGATAGACACACATATACAAGGCAAACCACATCACATGAAATACTCTGCTGGAGCAGAGGGTGTTTTTTGTTTTGTTTTTTATTGTAACTGCTTACATTAAGTTTAGCCCCTTTTCTCTGTGGTCAGCCAAAAAGACAGGAAGCCTCTGTCTTTGGCCCATGAGCTTCCAGGAATTTAAAAAAAACAACAGGAACCATAATCCGCGCTACTAGAAAGTAACATACACATTCCAATTTACAGCTTAAGCTTCTTTGATTATCTCCCTGTAGTGCATGTACCCTACAATGACAATCCCAGACTCCACCAACTGGAGGGGGGTTCGTTTTCAAGCTTGATGCTCCAGGCAGATTTTTACACTCCCTTTCAATGGTTTGTATGAAACAAAAATCAAAGGCAAAGACACGTAGCAACTCAAAGTTCAAACTGCCCTGAGTTGCTAACCTAGAGGCCAGGGTAAAATTTCCTCAGAGCTACCAAAAAAATTCAAGACCTTCAAAAGTTATGAAGGAGCGCTCATTAACCACGCATGTTATCAAAACAAAAGGTTCTTGCATTACGGAAGATTGCAGTGATAGTCTTCAAGGTTTGAAGCTGAATTAGTTTCCAAACAATTAGCTTTTGCTTTGTGAGACACAGATATCACTTTCTAAAACGGATAGAAAATTAGGCGTCAGTCAATACAACCAACACAGCCTTTGCCTGGAGAAAAGAGTTTAATGAGCGTAGAATCAACCAGACAGCCAGGCAGTTTGCCTGCTTGCCCGAGATCTTCTCAACTGTCCTTGCCAGGATATAAAATCTATCAACGATAATCTCGAATAATGTCACAGAGTCTTGAAGACTCTGAAGTGCAACAGAACATAGTAAAAGAGAAAATAAACCTTATAAATCTCCCTAGGTGGCCTTCCCTGCCACGTGTTGTAGAACATAAACTTCCGGATAGGGCCGGATCTAAGTCAACATTCAGACCCCACACTTGCCCCATAGATCAGCCTAGATGAACCCTGCTAGCAGCAGCAACCAGATAGAAGCTCCAGGGCGGGAGAAGGGTAACCAAGAGAGAGAGACCTGGAAACAATAGTTGTTTCTCGCGAGCCAGCCAGGAGGAACAAAATGCGCCCCCCCTCCCCTTCTTTAGCAAAAAAGGGGGAATCCATACTTTCCAGCCTTCCCACCCAATAAGAGCGGGTGGCTCCAGGAGTCTTTCCACCCAGCCCATCTGGGAACAAACAAAGCAGGAAAACAAGGGCTCGGAGAAGGTACCCCCTCCCCTGCAAGTGCGGTCCCGAAGACAAAGTTTCCCAGGGCTGCAGAGGGGCCACCCTGCACGATCCTCCGAACCCCGTGCTGGATTCCCCAGCCATTTTGACCTTAAATCACCAATATACACACACACGCAATGTGTATGTATTATATATGCAGTGTTATATATACAGTATGTGTATGTCTATATGCAGAAATGTACATGGACACACATATATACCCACCTATGCACATGCTGTGTATATTATATACAGGATGTGTGTATGTATATACACATACTGTGTGTCTATATCTATCTATATAAATAAATATATCTATATAAAAATGTCTATGTGAATGGGAGCGGGAGGGGGGCTCCAAACCCCTTATTCCTACTCCCTGCTCTCACCCCCCCTTCAAAGCAAGCCTCTTTTTCTTAAACTGTCAAGACACAGACACATATACACACTATTTCATATATAACATTAAACTGCACATGCCTGTGTGTATGGAGAGATTTTCTGTTGTACGTCAATAGGGGCCAGGGGGGCTCTCCCCCCAAGGCTTCCAAGCAAGCCTGCCTCTTTCTCAGTCAAAACACACACACCACACACATATATATATATATTGTTTAATATAGAATATTAAGCCGCACACGTGTATCTGTGTGTGGGTCTCTCTCTCTCCCCCATCCCAAGGCTTCCAAGCGACGCTGCCTCTCTCTCTCTCTCTCTCTCTCTCTCTCTTTCCTGGGGATGCAAGCAGCGAAGCCACCCGGACCCTCCCGGCGCGACGGAGGCATGCAGAGGGGTGGCCGAGGGCGGCCGGGAAGGGGATGAGTCCCCTCAAAAAAGACCCGCTTTCTGGGGAGAAGCCCCCTCCCCGCGCCCCTGGGCCTAGTGCAGACGCCGCCTCTGAAAAGGGAGACCGGCCTTTCGCCAATCGTCGCCTCGCCCGCTTTGCAGCCCCCGCCGGGCGAGAGGAGCGGAGCCGTCGGGGCGCCGCCGCTTCCTCTCCTCAGGCGGCAGCGACTCGGACCGCGAAGCCGGGCGGGGGACTCACTCTGGCCGCGTCGGGAGGGCCCCGCGGAGAAGGCTCCTGGTCGCCGTCCCCCTCCTCCTCCTCTTCTTCTTCCGCCGCCCTCGCCGCCGCCGCTGCTTCCTCCCCGCGGCCGTCGCCTCAGCAGCCGTCGCGCCGTCCGCCGCTCTCTAGCTCGCCGCCGCCATCTTGGCCCGCGCGCCCTCCGCTCGCGCCCTCCCTCCCTCCCTCCCGCGGGCGGAGAGGGGGGGGGGAAAGGACGAAAGGGAGGAGGCGCGCCTGCGCGAAGGGATTGGACGCCGGCGGCGACGTTGACGCCGCCCCCACGTGACCGCCGCGAGGCAGGGTCGCGCTTTGCCTCCTGTTGCCGGGCGAACCAGGCCCACGTGACGGTCGCGCGGGGTTCTTTCCTCCCCCTTCTCACTCTCTCTATCTTCCCCCTACAAGCTCAAGGCTTTAACGGGCTGCAGTGCGCACGCGCGACGCTGCTCCCTCCCTCCCTCCCTCCCTCCGCGGCGAGGTCAGGTGGTCTCGCCGGTCGGGTCACGTGACGGCGCCCCAGACTGGTTGCTGAAGAAAAGGAGGGGGGAGGGGGGAAAAGGAAGGCGAGGAGTAAAAAAAAAAAAAGAAAAGAAAAAAGATGGGGGCCCGCATGTTGTCCAGCGCCTCATCGCCGGAAAGACCCCCCCCGGGGGTCGGATTCCGTGGTCGCTTCTTTCCCCTCGCAGGTGGAGCAGTTCGACGGCGGTCGCGCTTCAAGGCTCGAAAGTTAACCTAGGCCCGTCTTCCCCCCCCCCACTTTTCTGCCCGTTGGGAGGGGCAAAGGAGGTCGAGGAGACGACGGTTGAGAGTCACGTGATGCTCCTGGCCCAAGATGGCGGCGGGGTACGTCGCCACGCAAGGAGGAACGGGCGCACGTCTCCCTCGGATCGCGAGAGGCGCTGGTGCATGACGGGAAAAAGAAGGTCCTGTGGCGGGACGTCATTGCCGGCAGGCCAACAGCCCGCTAGACAGCACTGCGCAGGCGCAGTAAAGGCTGCAGTTTTGATAGCACCGTTGCTAGGGCTTATTTTGGGGCTGAATTTACGGTATTTGTTTTTTCATCTTTGCGTTGAAAAAAAAAAGACAAAACGTGATGCTTAAATAACGATTATTTGAGGAGAAACGACGCCTTCTATAAAACCTTACCCATCAAGGTCTCCAATAAAAGAGCCAATGAGATCCTGAATTTATTACAGGCTCGGTTTATTTACCATGGGTTTTGACGTTCCTACTTTGCAAGAGAAAACGCCACCGGCAGTCAACTGACAACCCGCCCTGAGGCTAAAAGAACGAATAAAACGCCGTTATTCTTCAAAAGCGAAGCAAGCTGCGGCTGAAACCGCAGGAAGCACCGCAATCCGCCGCCGCGGCTGACAGATTTCCACGTTGCACCTCTTGCAGCGTCGTCCAGGCTATCTTCTTGCCAAGATGCCGCCGTTCACGACTTAAATTTGGGGCTGCGGCAAAGAGGGAGCCGTGTATCCTGCGTGGAACCGGCTTGCCCGGGCGGGGGCTGCCCTCCCCCTCCTCCGAGCTGCCGACACGTGTCCAGGAATGACCCGATCCACACAACCAGCCGCTCCGGGAGGCGAGAAACGGCCGGGCGCCGCTTCCACCCACGTGGCTCCCACCCAGCCGGAGAAAAAGGCGGAAGACGCCGCGGCGCGCCTCCTCCAATCAGACGCCGGCTCGCCGCCGCGCCGTCCAATCAGCGCCCGGCAAGCTCATTTCAAACTCTGCCTGCTCGGGCTTAAGGAGTGCAAACCGGGAAGCGCCTTCCGGCCGCCCAATCCGAAGCTCGGAGGGGCTTGAGTGGCAGGCCGAGGGGGGGCCGTGGGGGTCTATTCCCCCCTTGAGAAAAGCCTCGGCAGCCCCTCGGGGACAGGAGAGGGGGATCCTCCAGGAAGAAGCGCTCTTTGCCGGGCTGTCAAAGGAGGAAAGGCTCCCGAGGGCTCCTTTGGCAGGTGGGAGCATGGCGAAAGGTAATGCACAGGGAGGGCGACGATGGGTTGGGGGCGTCCTGATGGACGATGAGGGGGCTAGGAGCAAGGGTCTCGTGGTGGAGGGGCGAGCGAAGATGAGGAGGAGGAGGACTGTGGTCCAAAATTGGCGCAAGGATGGCCCCTTTAAAATCTGCGGACTTTAACTCCCAGAATTCCTGAGCCAGGAATTCTGGGAGTTGAAGTCGGCAAGTGGGAAAGGACCCAAAGTTGCCCACCCCTGACCTGGATTGAGAGAGATGGGGTCAGGGGGAAAGTCGGGTGGGTTAGAAGGCTGGGCGCAAAGACCTCTTTAATCGCCTTCTCCGGGGTTTCTCAACTTTGGCCCCTTGAAGAGGGCTGGACTTCAACTCCCAGAATGCCCCGGCCAGCTAGGGGGAATCCTGGGAGTGGAAATCCACCCATCTTCAAGTCGAGAACGAGGCCTATTGAAGAAGAATTTGTGAATTTGTGCAAAAGATGGAAAGACTCAATTCTTGGCGATTGTGTGATTTCTGTGGCAGCCATGCCCATTTTTTTTTCTCATTGCTCTCTTCCGGGATGGGTCCTTGACTTTTCATGCTAGGGACTCCTTAAGATTTCCTTGTGGTCTCCTTTCTCTAGCAAAGGGTTCCAAAAGCATCCAGCCTTTTTTGTGTGTGTGTGTGTGTGTGTGTCCTAGGTTTTGTAGCTTTCACTCCCCTCCTTTAATTCTCCTAGTTGCTTTTAATTTCCCGCTTGGAGGGGGGGGCACAATGGAAGGTAGTGATGTGGGGTTCAGGGCAGAGGAATCTCAATTCCTCAATTAAAAGAATTCTTAGAATAGCTCTGAGCCTTTGATTTTCTCCTGGCAGCAGAAGAGGAGGAGTTCTAGTCCCGCCTAGCCCAACCCACCTCACAGGGTGGCTGTTGTAGAGGAAATAATATGTTTGCTGCCATGGGTTGAGATGGATGGATGGGTACAAGATCAGAAGATCTGGCCCATAGAATCGCCAAGAATGAATGGATAACCGACAGATAGATAGACAGACAAACAAATGATAGAGACACAGGCGATGGATGATAGATGAATGATAGGTGGGTGGGTGGGTGGGTAGGTAGGTAGGTAGGTAGGTAGGTAGGTAGGTAGGTAGATAGATAGATAGATAGATAGATAGATAGATAGATAG
>JANHFL010005061.1:26814-37092 GCA_032468155.1 Oxyrhabdium leporinum
CTCCCCAACCCACCCCCGTCCGACTCCTTTCTCTGCCGACGGGAAATGGGAAGACGATTTCCAGGAAAACGGACCCAGCAAGCAGGAAAGGCAGCATCTGCAACAGGCGGGCTGGGAGTTCCGTCCTTCCAGGGGCCAGCTGGCTGGGGAGAATGGGCCTTGTGGTCCAACACTGGGGCAGGACAGCCTTGCTGGTGGGCGGGCAGCAGGAGGGGAGGGTGGGTCCCGCTGGGAACGCCCTTTTTCCCCGTAAACGCATTTTGACTGTATTCTGTATTTATGCTACATTCTGTATTTATGCTACTTTTCTATTCTCTATTTACACCAGCCTGTATATCATATCTACTATATTCTCTTCAATGCTATATTTACTATATCCTCTGTACTGTGTTTACTATATCCCGTATTTATGCTGTATTTGCTATAGTCTGTGTTTTTACTATATTTTCAGTACGGGGTGGGTTTTTTTTTTTAATCTCAGTTGAATGTTACATGCTGGGTTGTACTGGTTCAGAAATCCAAGCTAGATTCTGGTTTTGGATTACTGTCCAGGTGCATTCAGGGTCCTTAACCGGGATGGTTTGTAAACTATGGCTTATAGCATTGGGAAGTGTTTCTCAACATTAGCAAAATTATGGACTTCAACTCCCAGAATTCCCTAGCAAGATGGATTTCAACTCCCAGAATTCCGCAGCCATAAGGAATTCTGGGAGTTGAGGTCCATGCCTCTTAAAGATGCAGAGGTTGAGGAACACTGGTTTAGGGCGTTGTTTGAATTCAATCTATGCTCTGTGGCTCAACCCAGTGTAGGAACTTCATCTCTGGTAGATTATTATGTAGCAAATCCTGCTGAGGCCGACAAGTGAACGAGGCCTGTATTTTCCCCGATCTCTCCCTTTTAGGAGAACATCTTCACTTGTCAAGCCAAAATCTACAGCTACGTGAATCCCAGTAAAATTTCCACCTCTCGGCCCCCGCTTCAAGAGGAAAACTCCACCACGCACCCCGAGACGAAAGGCCAACCCTGCAAACTTGAAACTTGCCAAAAACTGGAAGGTAAGAATACATTTCCCTCCTGGGAATCGGCTGTGAACCCTAGCATGCTTTCTAATTTTCTGAGGTGCGAAGGAGAAAACAATGCGAGATCTCTTCTGCTAGTTTCCTCTTTCTTTTCACCCGCAATTTGCAGACCGAGTACCGGTGGGTGACTCGACCTCCAACGTTGCAAAATCCGACAGCCAGAACAGCAAAGCCACCGAAAGTGAATCTTCAGCGTCTCCCTCCAGCCCGAATCCCGAACCGACGGAAACTCAGAAACCCCCGCCGGCCGAATCAGACAAGGTTGCCAGCCAAAAGCACATCCCGAATAAGGGAGGCAAAAAACCTGCGTCCCGAAGGAAGTGAGTCCAACTTTTAAAGAGCTGGGAGGCTTTGGGTAACTTAATTCTGAATTTTGGGAGCGTTCGGAGGCAACGAAAAAGCCCCAGTCGTTTCACATTGACCTGTTTCTCTCTCGCTCTGTCTCAGAGGCCAAGGCAAAACACCCCCAAACCGAAAGGTAACTGACTATTATCCGGTTAGAAGAAGTTCCAGAAAGAATAAAAAAGAATTACAGGTATGGTGTGTCTTACAGCTTCCCTCTTACTACTAACAAACGTTTTCATTTTCAGACCTACTAAAGAACGATACAAATTCCCAAATTGCCCCCCAGTCCGACTTTGCCCTCGGTGATAAAGGAATAGCCAAGGATTTTCAGAAGAAGATAGGTTGCAGTGAAATGGAACGGCCTGTTTAACTCCGCAGAGCTGTTTTTAAAACAAAGAAAGCTATTTGTGGAGTAGTTGAAGGTTTCTGTGTAGGATGATCCTTCCAATGATGCTGGGTTTTTAAAATTTATATATATTTTCCCACCTTTATTACTTTTATAAATAACTCAAAACGGTAAACATACTAATGCTCCCTCCTTCCTCCCCATAACAACAATCCTGTAGGGTGGTTTGGGCCGAGAGAAGACCCAGTCTTCTTTCGTGGCTAAGGCAGGACTAGAACTCACCGTCGCCTGGTGATTGATCCAAAGTCACCCAGCTGGGTGTCTGGCATAACTAGGCATAACTAGGTGATTTCTACACCTCGGGCAGCCTTAAATACTGACAAACGTGAAATTTCTAGCAGTAACTCCCTGCGTTGTCTTCTGTCTCGTAGACAGAGGAGAAGAAACGGATAGATGAGTTAATCAAGAGTGGGAAAGAAGACGGAATGAAGGTAAATTTATATTTAAATTATATAAATTTATATTTATAGATCACGTTTAGAAATCGGCCAGTTTGCTCGTGGACTACCACGGGCCATGTGCAGAGAGACGTCAGAACTTAAAAGCTGTGTATCGATACCATAAAAAGCAGCTAAAGGCAAGGCTACGGTCATGGAAATTCAGAAATAAAATGCGGTTTACCGCTAACTGTTTTCAGGTGGAACCCAGGACGTTTACAAACCAACTTTCGTCCTTTTGATCGTTACGCCGAGCGAAGCTCAAGGAACTGGCGGGGGGGGGGGGAGAAGAAGATTTCCCTTATGAACAATTTCTTTTGCTGTCCTCCGCAGATCGACTTTATTGACGGCAAAGGCCGGGGTGTCATTGCAACCAGGCATTTTAACAGGGGTGAATTTGTAGTCGAATATCACGGAGACCTCATTGAAATTACGGATGCAAAGAAACGGGAAGCAGCTTACGCCCAGGACCCTTCAACCGGCTGTTATATGTACTATTTCCAATACTTGAGTAAGACTTTCTGGTAAGAGCCGTCCTCCCTCTCTCCTTCCTTCCTATCCTGCTCCGAAAACCATTTTTCCCTCTTAAAATGAGAAAACGATACTGATCGAAGAAATAACTAAGAGTAAGAGAAGCAATCAAGGGGAGGCCAGCACGTTTGAGACAAGAGGTTCAAAAGCCTGATGTGTTGGGCAGGTTCAAGTCAGTTGGGTTACATTCAACAAACCACGGTTTACAAGAGTGTTTCTCAACCTTGCAAACTTGAAGATGGGTGGACTTCAACTCCCAGAAATCCCCGGGGGGGTCTGGCTTCTCTAGAGCCCAGACTCTATGGTTGCTGGAGCTCAGAAGACGGGTGGACTTCCAACTTTGAAGAAGTGGGGATTTTAACTCCCAGAATTCCTTAGGGTCTGGCTTCTCTAGAGCCCGGACTCTATGGTTGATGGCACTCGGATGATGTGTGGACATCAACCTTAGGATAGGTGGACTTCCAACTCCTACAATTCCCCAGCCAGCAAGTCTGGCAGGGGAATTACGGGAGTTGAAGCCCACCCATCTTCAACCTGGTTTAGAAGAATGACGTTCTTACTTTAAAAATTCAAACTGCTTGCCAGCACAACAGCAAACTGGGTTGGTTCCTATTAAAATACCTCTTTTAAAGTTTTTTTGTAAATTGCTATCCATGATTGGGCCAAAGAAATCAGGCCTTCCTGTGTTTTTTTCCCCCTCTCTTCCCTGAAATCCACCCCTTCAGTGTCGATGCCACGAAAGAGACAAACCGCCTGGGGCGTTTGGTCAATCACAGCAAGTGTGGGAATTGTCAGACGAAGCTCCACGACATTAATGGCGTCCCCCACCTCATCCTGGTGGCCTCCCGGGACATCAAAGCCGGCGAGGAGTTGCTGTACGATTACGGGGATCGGAGCAAAGCTTCTTTGGAGGCCCATCCCTGGTTGAAACACTAAGGGGATCCCTTGCATGAGCGTAAGCATTGGGGTTTCCTTAAAGAGGACTTTTTGGCAGCCCTTAGAGGAGCATCTCCAAGAGGTCTCCTTCGTGGCTCGCTCAAAAGCTGGCAGGGATGATGGGAGTCTTCACCTGAACAGACTTAAATATGAAAGGCCTGATTTTATTATTATAGTTATTTCTATTTTTCCTCTTCTCCTCCTCCTCCTTCCTTCCTCCTCCTCTTCCTATTCTTTTTCTCGTTCCCCTCCCCCCTACTTATCCTTCCATCTTTCTCATCTTCCTCCCATCCTCCTCTTCCTTCCATCCTCCTCCTTCTCTCTTCTTCTTCTCTCTTTTCTTTGACATTGGCTTCAGAGATTCCCTGCTTCGATTCGTTCTTCCCGTCTGCATGGAAATCTTTGAAACATTTGGATTTCTGCACTCTACAGATATTTTTTTTACAAATGCAACACTTAAATCTTGAAACTGATCGAAGATGGGTGCTGCTCAAGAAAGGGTGAAAGGATGAATTTTGGGAAGGAAACCTCTTTTCCTCCTTTTCTTAGCCAGGCACTAGTGAAAGCTGAGAGGAACATTTGAGGGACCGTTCAGCTTTCCTCAGACGTGTTTGAGCCCTTTGTTCAGGATTATCACCTCCGCTTTGGGGGCTGGAGATTTGGGGCGATCTGTGGCTCAAAAGCTGGAGGAGAAGATCATGTCTCTGCTAAACGGCCAGGAGATGATGGAGGACTGGTTCAGGAGAGCAGTTGGAAGAACCAAAAAAACCCCCCCATCTTTTCAAAGCAGCCCGTTTGCAACCTTTTTTTCAGCAAGAGGAAAAAAATTGGAAACCAGTTTTAACTCTGCTGAGAATCACTGGGCTTATGGTCAAGAAGGAACTAGAGAGCTTGCGGTGTGAGGACCAGGGTCGGCTTGTCCTTCGAGAACCCAGTTCCCCGTGTGTGACGGTGGGGATCGGGCTGTGTGCTGTCCACCATTTTATCTTTTCGCTATTGTGAGCCATCAAAAAAAAATCGCCATGGGCGAGCGGAGGAAGCAAGCGAACGGAGCCAGGGAGGCGAGTTGGGAACGTGACAGGCTCCAAACGGCCTCCTTGCTTTTGCAGCTTCCTCAGCTGGGAGAAGAGGCCAGCCATTTGAACGTTGTTATTTGATTCTTGGGGCTTTCTGGCACCCCAACTCCCCCAGTTTGCAAAGTAGGTTGCCGGGTGTGGGTTGAGAACCACACGGCTTGGCTCTCGGGGGGGCAACACGATGCCGGAAACGCAGCAGAGGAGAGGAGCTGTGCTCTGTGTTTGCTCCCTTCCATCGCTCTCTTTTTGGGGAAGGAAGGAGGGGGGGGAAATGGCTTTTAATGGAATTTGGGGCTCGTTCTTAAACAGGGACTTTTAGCAACCAAGTGTTTTAGGATGAAATCACTTCCCGCATCAACTATTTGGACGGAGGTTTATTTAACTCGGCGTTCCCCGACGTGGAGAAACAGGCAAATGCATAAGAATTAGGAGGCAGGATCGGGAAACATGTTTTCCAAGTTTGACTTTCTGCCTGAAATTCACGTATGCCGTTTTTTTCTCCCCCTCGCGCCCACCTGGTACTCTCCAGAAGGGTGGGGATGGCACACCTGGCTGGGAATCCTGGGAAATGTAGTCCCAGCTGAGCGTCACACTCTTGCAGGGCGAGAGAGCGTGCGAACTGTTTCAATAAAGCTCCGATACCCTGATGCTGGCGCTACAAAAATTGGGGACCTAAGGGCGATGATGTGTTTTTTTTAGAAATGATGGAAAAGGAATGATCTGAAGAAAATTATTTCTCTGTACGAGAATATCAATAAAGTGAGCTATTTATTAAAACTTTTATTCTTTTGTGTCTGACTGAGAGCGATGGAAGCCTTGATTGTTCATAGGAACACATGAGTGAGTGTGAGGTTGTGTTCCCACCTCGCACAAACAAGTTGTTGTATTTCTTTTTGCAAATCATGGTTTGTCTGTTCCGTCAATCCAGGCAGTTGTGGCCGAGTAGGCAACCTGGCATAGTAGAATGCATGAACCAGGTTTGGCTTGAAGAAGTCTCTGAACTGCCAAACCAAAACAGAACCTCCGTAACTCGATTACGACAAACCATGGATAAACTGTGGCTTACCACAAATACACAACCTTAGCCGGTCCTGTGCTTTATGGTTCATTTGGCTGTGTGTGTGCAAGTTTTAAACGATTCTGTCAATAAACCCACAATGCTGAACCAGCCATTAGTGGAAACTCTACATTAGGGCTTGTACTCTGTAAGGCAGCCGGGGAGATAGTCCTTGACTTAGGACCACAAATGACATTGCTAAGCAAAGGCCATTGTTAAGTGATTGTATGCCCTTCTTTGCCACAAAACTGCTGCAGTTGTTAAGTGAATCCTGTGGTCGTTTTGCAAATCCAGCTTACTTCACTGATTTTGCCGGAAGCCGGCTAGGAAAGTCACAAATGGGGAATCACGTGACTCCGGGGAAAAGGGCGACCACACAAGCGTGCAAATCAGCTGACCATGGGGAATGCTGCAAGGGTCATAAGTGTGCAAAATAGTCATAAGTCTCTCTTTTTCGGTGCCGTTGTAACTTCGAACGGCCACTAAACAAAACGGTTGTAGCTTGAGAACTACCTGAATACCCTTCCTCCGGAACACGAGGCCTCTAAAAATTGGGAAAGCTGTGCTTGCGAACATCATTTCAAGGATTCTACAAACCGACGTGCGTAACTTTATTCTGCTGGCTGCAGACATATAAACATTTCCAGTAAAAAAATTATCGTGGCAAAGGTATTATCAGAAGATCCACCTTAAAAAGTCCTGTAGGTTTGGAAGGCCGCAGGTTGAAAAAAGCTTCATGCCGACGAGAAAATGGAAGAAGATAACCGATTGGGATCAAACCAGAGGCTGAAACCTCCACAGCTGCAAGAAATCACGAAGCAGTCTTCAAGTATTGCAATCCCAGTTTTTAAAATTTGACTTTCCAGTTCATCGTAGCTTTTTAAAGGTAAACCTGCAATTGAAGGAAGGAGTTCGTGTATGAGTGGCAGGAACAGAATCTGAACTCCTAAAGGTAAAGCAAGTCTAAAAGTCAAACATCACTTCGAAGGAATTCTCTGCACGAGCCAATATTTTGAACCCTGAGTGCCTGGAGCGTTTTCATCAATCCAAATCTGTTTTTCGGAAAGTCGTAATAAAAGGAAAGAATAATCGGTGAGCGGTAGATTTTTATTTTTGCTTCGTGTGGATAAATTGAGTCTCCAGGGACTTGATGATAGAGGAGATTGGCTAAGAATGTCTGCTATTTGAAGATAATGTGGACTTCAACTCCCAGAATTCCCCAGCCAACATGCTGGCTGGGGAATTCTGGGAGTTGAAATCCAGACATCTTAAAAGCTGCTGAGAGGTTGAAAAACGCTGGCTTAGTTTGAAATCTGCCCATTGTTTTAAAGGCCTGTATTTTAATTTCAGCTGGTGGGGCACTCCTTGGAGGTTTTAGCTGGTCGGTGACCCGTCTCAAAACAGGGATCGAAGTTACTCACCATTGCTTGATGGTACTTTTCTCTTTAAGCTGAGTGGAACCAGAGGGCGTGCCCACAGTCGGTTCTCTTTGCGTGGGACTGTCCTTTGCCTGCTTCTGAGAAATATAACCACTAGGCAGTTGGGAAGAGAAAAACACGAGCTGCTTATTGCAATCCGCTTACACGCCAACCCCACCCCACCCCACGCTTCCTCACTTATGCTGTGGTTTGCACAACATGCTGACTCACAAAGAGAAAACCGTCTTTTCGCCCAAGGTGTGGGGCCAACCCAGACTCTCTATTTATGGTTTAATATACGGTAAGAGCCTGGCATTAATTGGGCAAATCACGGTCCAGTTAACTCTAGGGGTTAGCCACCATTGTTGGTCATCGTTCTTCCCTGTTACAAGGTCCCTGTGCAAAACTCCTGGTAAAGGGTTTTATTTGAGTAAGTAATAAACCGAAACAGGTAAGATCTACACGAATGGCCCTTGGAACGAGGAATTAACAGAAAAACAGAGTTGGAAGGGACCTTGGAGGTCTTCCAGTCCAAGCCCCTTGCACAAGCAGGAGACCCCATACCATTTCAGACAAATTAGCACTAAAATTAGAATAGAACGGAGCTGGGTGGGACCGTGGAGGTCTTCTAGTCCAACCCCGTTCAGGCACGAAACCCTAGACCATTTCAGACAAGTGGTTGTCCAATCTCTTCTTAAAAACCTTCAGTGATGGAGCACCCACAGCTTCTGGAGGCAAGTCGTTTATTGATTAATTGTTCTAACAGTCAGGAAATTTCTCCTTAGTTCTGGGTTGGTTCTCTCCTTGATGGGTTTCCATCCATTGCTGGCCACAGGTGAAGATAATCTTGCCAAAAGTCCAAATAAGCGGACATAAAGAGGAAGGCAACCCCCCCGGAGGCATCTCAGTGGGGAAGAAGAGAGAGTCCAAAACATGAACGGAGGACCCAAAATGATTGATTAATGGACACCATGGACCTAAAGTCCTGGTTTCCTCACCAACCAGGAAAGCTGCAGTTTCCAGTCGTTGTACTTTTTCCTACCTCTTATAACACTCCAACTCTTCCTGAGCGAAGAGAAGCTGGGCTTTTAGGTGGTTGCGTTCCTGAAGAACATCTTTGAGCTCCTGTAGCGTAAAACGAGGACGGTTCACATCTGTGAGGTCCACGATCATTTTGTTTGGACCCGGATTTACCTACGAGAGGATAGAATAGCAAAATGGGGCTCTTGACCAGGATGCAATCAGCTTCCCAAAACCCAGAAAGACACCTGGCGATTCCTTCAAGTAGATCTGTTCGGTCTTCCTCACCTCTAGTCAGGCCTGACTCACTTGCTTGGCAAAGGAAATTCTTGTCCCAATTGTGGTTGTAAGTCACCTGTGTACTCTGGGAACTGTTAAGCAGGAGCCGTCTTCACCCTCTTTCTCTCACAGCGAGGTTGCTCCTCTAGAATGCAGCCCCTCCCTCCTGGGAATCAAGACTACATTCCACCACAGATAGTGAGCTAAGGGGAGCAATGTGAAACTTGGCAGAGAGGCAAGGAAAAATAAAAAATAAAAAATGGCATTCTATCAAAAAACAAAAATCCAGCAAGATTTTGGGACAGCTGCACTGATGACGTGTGGCTGAAATACACAGCAAAACACCCGCAAACTTCACGATGCATTTAAGGCAGATCTTGAGGTTAAAAAATCCCCCAAAGTAAATAGAAAGAATGGAAAGTGATAGCTGCAGAAGCTAAAAAGCATCAGGTAGTTTAACTTATGGTTACTGGGCGGAAAGTTGAAACCTAAGCGAACTTCTCCTTTCCCCTCGACGCTTTCAGATATGTGACAAGGGTACCTTGGAAGAAGTGGGCTGCATCTTTCCTTTCCTAAATCAGAACTTTCCACTCGGCGGCCTTGTGACTGGCGCATATCAATGGCTGGCAAGCTTTTTCTCCAAAGCATGCCAAAGGCAGCTATAACTGACCCTACCTTGGAGAGAAATAGGGTCTCCCCAGGCAGCTGATTCTGAGTTATCTAGAGAAATAGAGCAAAGGTCTCCAACATTTGGCAATTCGTGGATTTCAACTCCCAGAATTCCTCAGCCAGCTATGAATCTATGCCGGCTGAGGAATTCTGGGAATTGAAGTCCACAAATCTTAAAAAGTTGTTATGCTTGGAGACCCCTGCTCCAGACAAGCCAGATTTTAGAGAATTCTGGGAGTTGAGTCCACAAATCTTAAGGTGGCCAAGATTGGAGACCCCCTGCTCTAACGAAGCCAGATCCTAAGGAATTCTGGGAGTCGAAGTCCACAAGTCTTAAAAGTCGACAACGTTAGAGAGAGCCCTGCTCTGGAGAAGCCAGGGGATTCTGGGCACTGAAGTCCACCCATCTTAAACTCGGCCAGGGTGAGCATCTCTGCCCTACATCCTAACCCTCCCTCTGGATCTGAGAAGGATGAAGGCAGAGGACCACAATCCAGAGGTCAACCAGCGTCTCCTCTCCAGCGCCCACTCCCTTCCCCTTTACCTCTCCAGCGGTGCCAGATGTCACCCGCTGCCGGAGATCCTCCAATTCCCTTTTCAAGCTGTCTCTTTCCAGCTTGAGGGCTTCCACGGCCAGGTGGTTCTCGCTCACCAGGGCTTCCAACATTTCCAAAATGCTGACCACCTTGAATTGCAAGCGGGCCACCCGGGCGGGGATCTCCGCCTGGGGCTCGGTGCCGAGCGTGTGCAGCTCCCTTCCCAGGATGTAGGAGATGTCATAAACATCTTCGGCTGTCAGATGGAAGGGGCTTTTTCCAAAAGGACCCTCTGATGCGCTGTGATTGCTTGCTTCTCCTCCTCCTCCTCCTTCTTCTTCCTCTTCTTCCTCCTCCTCCTCCTCCTCTCCTTCAGAACGCTGCGGCTGGGCTTGCATCCTGGAAAGGTTCAAAAAAAGAAGCCAGGCACCAAGTGAGACATGATGGGAGACCAGCAGCCCCCACTTCCTTCTTTCTTCAAAGTTTCA
>JANHFL010005061.1:79751-90577 GCA_032468155.1 Oxyrhabdium leporinum
CTTATAAGCTGTAAACCGCCCCGAGTCTTCGGAATGGGGCGGTATATAAATGTGAAAATAAATAAAATAAATAAAAACGGGGCAAAATTCACCTCGCGGCCGTCTCGCTTAGCAGCGGAGATTTCCGACAAACACACACACACACACGCACACCCCGGGTGTGGTTGCAAGTTGAGGACTACCTGTAGTCTTCTAGGTGGCTAGAAAAGCGTCTCTCGGGAATCGCCCAGTTCGGGAGTCTTCAATTCTTCGGTGTTCCCTCGGTGTCTCAGGTACACGGATAACATCAAGCAGATGCTGGACCACTACCACCGATTAGTAGGGACCTTGAACGAGGCCGAGATGCAGCTCCTGGATGAGCACATACAGGACCTTTGGCGGGTTTTCCGATCCGGTTACAAGAGACTCAACTGGAACTCTTTGGGTAATCTCCTTCACTGAGTAAGCACAGGGGAGGGCGAGCGAGGGAGGGGAGGCGGGATCTTCCGTTCAAACGTACCAACGTTGGGCCGTCTGGTCTTGAAATTGGCAGAATTCCCGGTTAGCCGGGTAAGTGAGCGTCTTGTGCTTTCACCCACACCAATGTCCCGCCAACTTCCTAGCGGGAAATCTCTCCCTCCTTGTTCAGCCACGCTGGCATCATGGAGCAATGGCCCTCTTAGACCCATGTACCGCTTCGCAGCGCTCTTACAGGCCTCTCTCTAAATGGTTTAGAGTCGGCCTCTTGCCCCCAACGATCTGGGTCCTCATTTTACCCACCTCGGAAGGATGGAAGGATGGGGCAATTCCCTGTCATATTGTTTTTTACTTGGTCCTTTGCTGTTCCCTTTTTCAAAGTTTCCCGAGCGTCTTGGATTATTTTTCCTTTCGGGAAAAACCCATCTATGGAATCCTCCCTAGGCCCTTTCTTAGCTTGTTCAAGTCAGTTCTCTTAAAGCCTCAAACGCTCGTCTGCTTGAGCAGGGGTTGGACTGGACGACCTCCCAGGTCCCTTCCGACTCTCTTGCCCTCTTAGTGTTAGTTGGTCACACTCACGCAGATACGCACCGGCCCGCAGGCGCCTGTGTACGGGGGCTGAGCCTGATCAAACGACTTTGATTTCCCAGGCATTGGTGACTACATTGCACGGTGCACCCAGGCCATCGGGAAGTTCGAATCCCTCGTGCATCAGATCCACAAGAATGCCGAAGACATCAACAATAAGCTTTTATTGATCGAATCGGCCAACCTGTTCAAAAGCCCTCCTTCAAAAGGAGACGGGCGCCTCCCAGGTAGGTGGCCAATGCTTTGATCGTTTTGCCCGTTTCCGAACCAGGTGAAGCGTAAATATGAGCCGTCGTGCAAAATGGTCCCCTTGTGAACTGTGTGGCCTCCAGTTGAGTTGAACCATGGAGATGAACATACAGGTAGTTGTAAATTGCGACAGTCATAAAGCAGGTAATCCGTGAGCGGTGGGGGTGGCCTAGAGGTGGAGCTCTCGCCTCAGAATCAGGAGGCCGTGAGTTGGATCCTAAGTAGAGGCAGATCTTTCTCTCTCTGGGCACACGGAGAATATCTCTGCTGAACAAAACTCCGCATTGGCGACAGGAAGGGCATCCGGCCATTAAAACACTGAGCTCCATTCAGTTGTCCCAACTCTGCCCCGATGCAAGGGATTACGGGGTCATTAAATAAATAAAGCAGGTCAGGCGACTGACCTTATTTTACGGCCTTTTACAGCAGTCATTAAACGAACGCTGTGATTGCTAAACAATTGTTCGCTGTGCGTGAAAAATACCTTCAAATGCGGTTATCTGACCACAGGATGCTGCAAATGGTCATCCATGCAGGCCAGTTGTCGAGCACCCTAAACGTGGTCACGTGACTGTGGGGAACTTCATAAACCAGGCCAGAAATCCCCCCCAGGTGTGTGGAAATATGAAACATTCCTCGAGAACGCCCGAAGCACGAATTTGGGGAAGCTTTCCGAAGGGCCTTTTGCAAACGTTTTTGTCTGAACTCAAGCAAGATGCTAACCCTTTGGTCTCCCCACCTGGACAGGGGTGAAGGATTACTTCGAGTTTGTCAAGCGCGAACGATCCAAGGACATGGAGCAGTTGGTGCGCAAGTACACCTCCGTGGGGCCCCTGCTGACCAAAATGGAAGGCCTGGTGGTGAACACCAACACGGGGAAAGCCTCGCGGCTCGTGCCGTATTACGCCTACTGGGAAAAAAAAATCTACCAAAGCCTGACCAACTTGGTGCTGAAGTAAGTCTGCAGGATCCCGTCCCGGTGGGTCACCCTTGCGAGCTCTGGGACTCGTGCCGGAGCCCAACCCCGGGGAGCGTCTCTCTAGCCGGAGCGCGTGGCGTTTCTGGTGCCTGCTGTAAGTGGCTTTTGAGATGTTGATCGGGCTGCGTTGATGGCTGGCTTTAAAGTCACTGGCTGTCGTTCGCTTGTGCCGCCCAGCCCTCGCCACCCCCACCCCCCAAGTACTCGATAGGCTGGGGGTAAAGTAAGGCTGCCCATCCCTCTTCTTTTCCTTTGCTCTCTGGTCCCCTCCGACTGTTCTCCTGCCTTCGAAGGAACCTGCAGTCCTTCAACGCCGACGTGGTAGGGGGCATCCCGCTCTGCCAAGTGGAGACCATTCTGTCCGCCCCCGAGATCCTCCTCCAGCCCAACATGGGGGAGATTGAGAAGATGAGCGTCCACTGCATTCGAGACTGCGTGGAGACCACCAAGGTGAGACACCCCCACCCCCCGCGGTCTCCTTGCAGGGGGCGGGGGGCTCACGTGGGCATCAGACCCTGGCAGAAGCCGGTGCTGACAGAGAGAGAAATCAGAGGATAGCAGAAGCAAGGAAGCCATGGAAACTGAGCCCGCTGCTGAAAAGAGGGAGCTGAGCAGGATTAGAATTCACTCCTTGTGGCTTTCTAACTTTTTCTTCGGTGAATCCCTACGCGGAGGTCTCGGACTCTTCTCGGCTTCCAGTCCTGTCTGCCAGCTGAAGCCTGAAACGGTGCTTCAAGCCTAGGTCCGGTTTATAGACCGACTTGGCCTCCTCTTTTCAGCCGGGCTTTCAGTTCCCACCCCGTCCCTGGGTTTTTTTCCTCCCCAAAGTGGCAGATTTGCTAACTTCTTGCTTACGTGAGAACTGAACCTCTTCCCTTTCCCGCCGAGCCGAGCCGAGCCGGAGAATCTCCCTCTGTCTCCGCGCAGCTTTTCGTTCGCTGGCTGCACGGCAGCTGCATCGAGTGCCCGCCTCAGCAAACGGGGGACGACGAACCGGTCGTCTTCAGCTTCTTCAGCGACATCTCCCAGAACCCAGCGGTCATCGAACAGGCCATCCTCATCACTCAAAACATGCACAAGCTCCTGGCTTCTCTCACCAAATACCTCAACCGTTGGAAGCGGTATCGGCCCCTGTGGAAGCTGGACAAGGCCATCGTCATGGAGAAGTTTGCGGCCAAGAAGCCGCCTTGCGTGGTTTTCGACGAGAAGCTGCAGTTCTACATGAAGGTGGCCCAGGAAGTCATGGAACAGCCCATGGCCAAAGACGAGCAGTGCATCCGCCTCCTGCTGGCCCCCTTGGCCTTCACGGTCCAGGAGAACGCCAGGGGTTGGATCACTTCCCTTGGGAAGCTACTCAACGAGTCAGCCAAAGAGGTGCTGTACAACCTCCAAGAAAACATCGAGGTAGGTCCCTCCAGCGGGGGAGGCTCCCCTTGCTCCTGCCCTGCCTGGCGAGGACAGGTGGGAGGAAAGACCAAGCGGATCTTTCTTTTGAGTCTATAAAGATCTAGGCCAGGGGCGTCCAACCTTGGCCGTTTTTAAGTCCCGCGGTCTTCAACTCCCAGAGGTCAACTCCCAGAACTCCCTGGAGAGGACAGAGGAATGGTTGGTGGAAAAGATCAAAGATACCTTTCCTTCGAGTCCAGGAGCTAGCCAGGGGCGTCCAGCCTTGGTGAACTTGAGACCTCTGGACTTCAACTCCCAGAATGGTTGGGGAATTCTGGGATTTGAAGCCGTTAAATTGCCGAAGTTGGACACCCCTGCTCTAGGCACAAATTAGGGTTGTGTTGACCCCAAGTAGCCCAGGGCGATTTTCAAGGCATGTAGGACATCCGGCTGTGAATAATGTCTTTAATCCCTCGCTCACCGTCACCGAACTGAAAACATGCTGGTGGAGTCTGGGCAGTAGTTTTATCCAAATGGTTCTTCGCAACGCTTGAGTGAACTAATGAGTAAATGAATATGCTTTCCAGAGATTGTCGCACAATCTGAAAACCACCCCCAGTACCTTAGAAGATCTCAAATTTGTCCTGGGCACAATCGCCGAGATCAAACAGATATCTCTAGAAGTGGAACTCAAGTATTTGGATATTCAAGAGAGATACCGGACCTTAGCCATGTACAACATTGCGGTAAGTTTCACTGCATGGCATCGAAGGTGCAGAGACTAAAGCCCAGCATGGATGAAGGGAAAAAAAATCGATGGGGTTGGGTGGCCTGTAGGGCCTGGCTAGCTAATTGTAAAAGCTTTGGAAGCCATGATTGCGAGGCGTCTGCAAGCTGCCACAATAAAGTGCATGGGAAATAAGGGGGTGGGGGGGTTACTTCCTCGTGTAGTCAGAAGATAATTTAGAGCAAACCACGTTCTTGGTAAATGTGTCAAGGCCATCCTAGTTGGCAGCTGGAAGAGGAGCGACAGGACAGATGAGGGAGGATGGGTGTGTAAGCTTCGATAGGGGAACATGATGTAGGATGGTGGAGAAGAAGAGGTGGATCTTTGAAATCTTTTGGGTGGGGAAAGAAAAACCTGGATTTTCAGATTCAGGGTTTTTCCCAGATGTGCCAACATGATTTGGATTAATTACTATCCGAGTGCTGAGCGGCTGGTTGAGATGGAACCTACATTCTCTGGAGAATCCTCCGCCATGTAGTCCCACTCATTTCCCCTAAATAACTTAAATTTCCGAGCCTCCTAAAGAAACCACCTCGTTCCTCCTCCCCAGATAACAGAAGAAGAAAAGAATGTGGTGGATAAGATAAAGCTGATGTGGGAAACTCTTTATGCCGACGCGGCGGGAGTTGATCACAGCCTGGGGAGCATCAAGAAGACTTTTACGGAGGTATTGGGTTGGCCGCATCCTGAGACGAAGGAGGAGAGCGTTGGGAAGCCGGGATGACCTTCTAACTGGGAATTATGCTCCCTAGATCACCAGGGAGCAGATTGGAAGTTACAGCAAGGAGATCGATGACTTCTACCAACGGTTTGTTGCCGAGGGCCCAGGTTCTGTCGGTGAAAATCTGGATAAAGGTAAGGAAGAGCCTGCTGCTTCTGACCCCAGACAAGCTGGCCAAGCAGGGCAGAAACCTTGAGGTAGACCAAAGGTCTTGGGTCTTAAGAGTCTCGCTTGGGACAGAATTCAGCCACCACCTCCACCCTCGGCCCGATGCTCCTTCCCAGCACAGCTCTCGTTTGACCAATTTTCCATCCTGCTGGTCATATTTTCTTCGAATCCGGTGGAGCCTGGTGGCCCGGTAGCTGCAGAAGACGCTGTGCGGGCATGGGCTTTGGGAGAGACGCCGAGAACCAAGATTGTTAAAAACAGGCTCTCTTTTCACTTCTCGGACAGAGGTTCCTTTTTATAGACACCGAAGAACGTTGAAGAGACTCTTCGTTGGGTCAGAAGCTTCCGTCGGTTCCGTTCGATTTATGTCCTCTGCACTAATGACTTACGACTGCCTGTCTTTATTTTCTGGTGTTTTTTTCAAGGGGAGGTTTGGGGTAGAAAATTCTTGAACACGGCATGGAATTCAGAGGAGTGTTTCAGATTCATTCCCTAAGACAAATGTAGCTTGCTATCCCTTGGTGGTGATCTTCTCGCCGAGACGTCGTAACTTCTTGGATCCGTTAAGGCTAGTCGTCGATCTTATAGAAGGCCTCTCTTGCCACCCCCCCCTTCAAATTCTTCCCGAGGTTTCCCATCCTTCACCTGGATTTATTTGTCCCCTGCAGGGGTAGAGCTGATGGTGGTTTTTGAAAGAGAACTGGAGAGACACGAGAGGAATCGTCAAGAATTGGCCAACGCTGAAAAACTCTTTGACCTGCCCATCACGATGTATCCTGACTTGATCAAAATCCAGAAAGAAATGAAAGGCCTGAGGCATGTTTACGAGATCTATAAACTGCAGCAGGTAAATGGTTGTCGAAAATTGGTCCGACCTTTCTTCAGAGTCATGGACCCCAGCCAGACTTCATGTCCTCGGCCAAAGTTTGAGTTTTGTGCATTACTTGCCAACACTTGACCACTGTGGTCTACTGTTCTGGATTATCCTTGTGCGGTTCATTCGGATGAACGAGAAGAGACGTGTGCCCTTTAGCGTGTGATCCTCCAAGAATCTTTATTTGGGAGGTCTGGTGTTCTTGGCCTGATACTCTTCTCTCCGATCTCTTTGCCAACTTATAACTTATAACTTATAAGTTGTTCTTACAAGACTTTCCCGGGTTCTAGGCTGCCAAAGAGGAATGGTCCCAGACCCTCTGGGTGAATCTTAACGTCCAGGTGTTACAGGAAGGAATTGAAGGGTATCTCAAAACACTTCGCAAGTTGCCAAAACAAGTCCGTAGCATGCCGGTGGCCTATCATCTGGAAATGAAGATGAAAGCGTTCAAGGAATCCATTCCTTTGCTGCTGGATTTGAAGAATGAAGCCTTGCGAGAGAGGTTTGGCTTCTCCTCATCCATGGGGGTTCTCCATAACAAGGAAGGGGTCATTGAACCTGGACATTTTAAAGCCCATACAGCTTGAGAAGCATGGCCTGGGTTAAATCCATAAAATCAGGGTGAATCTCCCCTCCCATCTTCTCTCTTAAAAACCAAGCACTTTAACAGAACCACAGAGTTGGAAGGGACCTTGGAGGTCTTCTAGTCCAACCCCCTGCACAAGCAGGAGACCCTCTACCATTCTGGACAAAGGGCTGTCCAATCTTTTCTTTAAAACCTCCAGTGATGGAGCACCCAAAACTTCATGCGACTGATTGACAGTTTTCACTCTCAGGAAGTTCCTCCTTAGTTCTAAAGTTGCTTCTCTCCTTGATTAGTTTCCATCCGTTGTTTTTTGTCCTGCCTTGTGGTGCTTTGGAGAACAGATTGACTCCCTCTTCATTTGAGGGCAGCCCCTCAAATATTAGAAGAATATCCCTGCAACCGTTTCTCATACGTTTTAGCCCCCTGGCCCCTGCAACACAAATCCCTTTGGTTCACTTCAGTCCACCTGTGACCTGTGTTGACATCTCCTCTTCTTTCAGACACTGGAAAGACCTGATGAACAGGACGGGCACCAGTTTTGACATGGCCACCGAAACCTTCACCTTGGAGAACATGTTCGCCATGGAACTGCACAAATATTCCGATGTGATCAACGAGATTGTGGGGTCCGCCGTCAAAGAGCTGAGCATCGAGAAGGTCAGAGGGTCTTCTCCCACACCTCTCTTGTGTTTCGGTCCTCTCTAGTAGCGACCAGGGCAAGTTCTCAAAACGTCCTTGCTTCCTCTCCTAGGGAGTGAAGGAAATCATTGAAACGTGGGAGAACATGAAATTTACCGTCCAACGGTACTTCAAAGGGACTCAGGAACGGGGCTTCATTTTGGGACCCACCGATGAGATCATTCAGATCCTGGACGACAACGCCGTCAACCTTCAAAGTATTTCTGGAAGCAGATTTGTGGCTCCTTTTTTGGGCACCGTCCACAACTGGGAGAAAACCCTCTCTTTGATTGGCGAAGTGATTGAGGTAGGGAGGCGGGTGCTCCAGGCGGACGGGTGTCCCTCTTGGGGGACAGGTAACATGTCGCTAGCCTCCCTGCCCTGGGTCAACACTGCGTTTCATCTGTCTAGATCTGGATGATCGTTCAGCGGAAATGGATGTATCTGGAAAGCATCTTCATCGGCGGAGACATCAGATCCCAGCTGCCTGAGGAAGCCAAAAAATTTGACAACATAGATAGGGTCTTCAAAAGGGCAAGTAACTAAACCGTGTATTGATGGGGATACCCAGTAAGAGGGAACGATGTGCGCTGGCTCTCGAAATGAGAAAGTCCTTCTGGATGACTATTTAAGCATTCCTCAATAATGTAGGGCCCAAGTCAGGTTATTGATTGAAGTCTAGAAAGATCTAAATGGCTCCAGGCCGGAGTAGTAGGACCTCTGAGTAGACTGAGAAGGTTGGGTATGGTCACCAAAAAGGCTCCCAAGAAATACCTTGTAGATGCAAGAGTGTGTTAGCACATCAGAACCCAAAAGAAACCATCAAACACATGTCTGAAACTTAAATGGTCCCAAACACGTGAGCCTTCTACATGTTTCATTGAAGACCTCTCTGTCTCTGTCTCTCTGTCTCTGTCTCTGTCTCTCTCTCTCTCTCTCTCTCTCTCTCTCTCTCTCTCTCTCTCAAATTTATTTGCTGCCCGTCTTGTACCCAACCATTCTGAGCTGTACCCCTAGGCCTATGGGTCAAGGTGGAGATAAACTCTACAACTAGGTTCTTAATACCTTATCCTTGAGTTCCAGGGTGGGTGTTACGTTTGAGGGTGGGTTTGTTTACTTAATTTCAATATAGTCTTTTGTCTTGTGTTTCACGGAATGTTTCTGTGTTCCTAAATGCCTTTGCTTTCTTGTAGCATAACGTTGATATGTTTTTTGTTCTGCTCTGGGCGACTTTAAGGGAAGAGGCGTAAATTCTTGTCGCTCACGGGATTCCTCCTTGGTGGCTTTTCAGCCTCTTCCTCCCCCTCCTCCCGATCTCTGCAGATCATGGGAGAAACGGTCAAGGATCCCGTGATCAAGAGGTGCTGCGAAGCTCACAATCGTCTTACCGACCTTCAGAACATAAGCGACGGGCTGGAAAAGTGCCAGAAGAGTTTGAACGATTATCTGGATTCCAAGAGGAACGCTTTCCCGCGTTTCTTCTTCATCTCAGACGACGAGCTGCTCAGCATCCTGGGAAGCAGCGACCCCTTATGCGTTCAAGAGCACATGATCAAGGTAGGGGATGATGGAGAAACCCCCAGGAGCATTCAATTCATCTTCTCCCTTTGGGCCACAGCTGGCAGCTTCACTCACCCGTTGGATCACCTTCCGTCCTCCCTTGTTTCAGATGTACGACAACATAGCTGCCCTGAAGTTTCACGAGGACGACAGCGGGATGAAGATCGCCACCGCCATGATTTCCGCGGAAGGGGAGGTGATGGAGTTCCGAAAAGCCATCCCGGCGGAAGGCAGAGTTGAAAACTGGATGACAGCCGTGCTGGTCGAAATGCGGAGGACCAACAGGCTGATCACCAAAGAAGCCATCTTTCGGTATTGCGAAGACCGGAGCAGGTGAGGGAGAGGGCGATTCCCCGAGGCCACCAGTATTGTTGGTCCTCCAAGAGCTTTGTGGCTCTGGTCAGTCCAAGGTCCAAAGATGGGGCTGTTCAGCCGGCTCCCTAAACTCCGGTTGGGGTCTGTATTATTGAATTGGAAACACGGAGAATAGAGATCCCATTTGTTCTGACAGGCAGGCTGAGGTCATGGTTTTCCCTCAGTTCTGCTGCCCTTTCATCAACCTTTTTGCTAGAACACGCACACCAGTTGTGACGTTTCAGCCCCGCCTTTTCCTCTGAGATGCCCGTTGTTGGCTTGAACCAGATCTCTCCAAATCGGTTGAGAACCATCGGAGGTTGTCATCCCGGGATATCTAGAGGGCATCCAGCTAAGAAGAAGTCGGTTAGCATCAAACTAGATCAGGAGTCTCCAAACTTAGCTGCTTTAAGTCTGAAGCACGGACTTCAATTCACGCTTTAGTCTACATTCTGGACTTCAATTCCCAGAATCCCTCAGCTGGCCGTGTTTGGAGACCTCTGAACTAAGGGGTAGCACTTGGCTCAATCCCGTTGTTCCAGAAGCAGCCAAGCTCTTGAAGAAACCTCATTCTCTTATGGTTATTTTACACTCTCTCTTAATGCCTGCACTTCTACAGCTCCAAACACTAAAGCAAAGCAAAATCTCTTCATCTCTGCCATCCTTGCAAACCTGCCTTTTCCCGCAGGGTTGATTGGATGCTGATGTATCAGGGCATGATGGTGCTGGCAGCCAACCAGGTGTGGTGGACCTGGGAGGTCGAAGACGTCTTCCGCAAGGTCAAGAAAGGGGAGAAACAAGGCATGAAGACCTACGCCAAGAAGATGCACCAGCAGATCGACTCGCTGGTGACCCGGATCACCAAGCCGCTAAGCAAGAACGACAGGAAGAAATACAACACTGTTCTCATCATTGACGTCCACGCGAGGGATATTGTCGATGCCTTTGTCCGAGACAGGTAAACCGTCCTCCCGGAGGTGAAGGAACAGTCCAGTGAAGTTCAGAATCAACCGCAAAGCGCTGGTCACGAGTGGCATGTTCGTATACGTAGTCCTCAACTTATCGCCATTTGGTCAGTGGTTTTTCCAAATTGTGATGGGGCGGAAAATATAGTGGTTGCAATCGGGCCTTGGACTTCAGTCTTCAGACTTCAGAACCTTTGCGGCCACGTGGTGGTTGCGATCCAGGTGCTTGGTAACTTGCTTGTACTTAACGACTGGTAGCCAAGCGATCATGTGATTGCCATTTGCAATGTTTCCTGGCTGCTTCTCCAGAAAACCACTGGGAAAGACAGTAGGAAATCTTGCAAGTTGCTGGGGTAAATTTCCCCCCACGCGTGCAGTCTTCCCCAGCCTCTCCACACTTGCACTGTGAAATCCCCCACACCTCTTTCCTGACACTCCTGCACCCCCTCCTGCACCCCCACCCTCCCTCCCCCAC
>JANHFL010005061.1:97828-108227 GCA_032468155.1 Oxyrhabdium leporinum
GTATGTGGTCATGTTTATGATACTTCTCCTTCTCCTTCTCCTCCTCCTCCTTCTCCTCCTCCTCCTCCTCCTCCTCCTCCTCCTCCTCCTCCTCCTCCTCCTCCTTCTCCTTCTCCTTCTCCTCCTTCTCCTTCTCCTTCTTCCACTTTGCAATGAAGGAAGCTGAGGGAACATCAACCCTGTTTCCTGGGTGCTCCAGAAGACCATCTCAAGAAGTTTCTCTTCCACCGCCATCGAATCTAAGGTGTCCCAATTGCTCTCTCCCGCAGGGCAGCTCCCCACCTTGTATGATTTCCACTTTGACGGGCGCACGAGAAGGTGGGTGCCGTGGCGCAGCTTGGTTGCTCAGTACCACCACACTCCCGAAGTGAGATTCATCGACATCCTAGGTAAGAGGGAAACAAACCGGGCACCGTTTGGGAGGAGCGTCACAGGTTGAAGAGTTAAAGCTTGAGAGGCACAGTTTCGACGAGTGCTTTCCGAAGCGACGTATTTTCAGGCATTCTTCATCGATTTGTATCCCCCCCTTGTTATTTTTACAAACTCCCCAAGGCAGCAAAGATACTCAACACACGTTCCTCCTCCTCCTCGTGCTGAGAGAGAGGGACTGTCTCACTGTCTCCTAGTGATTGGTCCCACGTCACCCAACTGGCTTTCATGGATAAATCAGGATTTGAACTGATGGTTTCTGATATTTTACCCTGGTGCCTTAGACCGATTACTAGACTTTCCATCCTTCTCAGATTCTACAGGGTGTTAAGAATAGGACTAAGTGCCATTTCGACCTTGAATGAAGGTAGCAAGAGCTGGATTTCCAGTGAGGAAATGGGGCCAGGAAAACGTAGATCAAACTTAAATAAATAGTGCGTAATATGACGACCCCTCCTAACCAGCGTTTGATCATATCTCCTTTGCTGCCACGAATATTACAAAGTAGTGTCGTTTTCGGAAGAAATGGATAAAACGCACCCGGGGCTTGAGTAGTAACGGGGTGGGGACTACTCTCTGTAGTAAAGGATCAGTTGGACACCCTCTCTGTGAAGTGGCTCGGGACTCCCAGCCGATTTTTGATGGCTGCTCCCTTCAATGGTTCCTCTCTTCAGTTCCAACTGTGGACACGACACGCACCACTTGGCTCCTGGAGAAGATGGTGAAGATCAAGCGTCCGATGGTTCTGGTGGGAGAGTCGGGCACCTCCAAAACGGCCACGACGCAGAACTTGCTCAGGAAGCTGAACCCAGACACAAACGTAAGGCTGCCGTGTTTTGGACCCTGAGTCCATGCCCTGCTTGCTGCTCTACTGTCACCCAAGGCTGCTTTTTTTCAGGAGGCAACTGGACTTCCTTCTTGTTGTTGTTTTTTCTTTTGAAGACGTTTCGCTTCTCCTCCAAGAAGCTTCTTCCGCTCTGGACTGAATGGTGGGGAACGGAAGGGTTTATATTCCTTGCAGACAGAGCTGGTCATTTGCATCCTTTGAGAGGGTCCTTGAGGCCACTTGGAGGTTTCTCTGTGTCTTCAAGGGTCACCCGAGTAGCACAGATGGTTCCTGTAGTCTGCAATTTCCCCCCTGGAAATCCATCCCTACTCCCACACCATTCCAAGGGTGTCCATCCCAAATTCTATAGCTAAAAGTCTGTAGAGGGTCTCAATCATCCAGGTAAAGGACAATTCGGGACAAGCGTAACCTGGATGACTGAGAATCTCTACAGACTGTCCTCTATTGAAAGATCCCAGGTACCAAGAACGACACATTACTTCTGAGCAGTTTCCTCTCACCTTTAGGGCGAGTACCCTGCAAGTCGCCCTTGTAGACCTGTAGAGAGAAATCTTTCCAAGGCAAAGCAGGCTACTTGCATCGTTAAAGGTCTACTCTGAGAACTTCCAGGGAGGAGCCGTCCAAACTCTCTTCCTCCCAATCACATTACCCAAACGTCTTTGTCTCTCGGCCCCCTCCCTCCTCCTTGGGAATCCAGACTACATCCCACCACGCCACCCAACCGCGCCCGGTTGCCTCCCTCACCAGCCTTCCTTTCTGGTCCTTCCTTTCGGGTCTGTCCCATCCAGGTGTTGCTAGTCATCAACTTCTCCTCTCGCACCACGTCCATGGACATTCAGAGGAACCTGGAAGCCAATGTGGAGAAGCGGACCAAAGAAACCTACGGGCCTCCCATGGGAAAACGACTCCTGGTTTTTATGGACGACATGAACAT
Source organism: Oxyrhabdium leporinum (assembly GCA_032468155.1). Classification (NCBI taxonomy): domain Eukaryota; kingdom Metazoa; phylum Chordata; class Lepidosauria; order Squamata; family Cyclocoridae; genus Oxyrhabdium; species Oxyrhabdium leporinum. The sequence continues at coordinate 100,039 of JANHFL010005061.1, forward strand.
GCCTCGGGTAAGGACTCAAAATCACGCCCAAAAGGAGCCAGTGCTGAACATGGGAGAGGGGAAGAACATCGACAAATCCTCTCTCCCCCCCCCAAAAAAAGAAAAGATTGGCCTCCATTCATGTCGGTTCTGCTTGGCCTATCACATCAATGCCCGTCGACACCCCTTTCTTCTATAAGGTTAAAGAAGGGGAAAAGTCCATTTCAGAGTCTCCCGGTAAGGAGGTGAAGCCGCTGGGGAGAGGTGGAGAAGGAGCGAGATGGCCTCACAGAAGGAGCCATCACTCCTCCTTACTCCTAGGTTGGGTCTCCCTTTGATGATCTTCCACCCATCGCTTCTCCTCCTGCCTTCAGATGCTTTGGGGAATTGTGACTTCCCCCTCAAGTCCTGGAAGGCGGCCATCATGTGGTCGCCCCTAGTGCTGACCACAGCCTCCCGGGACTTGAGGGGTTGCCACAGTGAAGAGGTTGACTTATTCTCCAGTGCACCCCGAAAGGAGGACAAGGCATAGCGGGTGGAGGCTTTTTCATTTGATTTGAAGAACCTAGGACTAAGAAGGAACGTCCTGACAGTGAGGACAGCCGGCCAGGGCCTCCAGAAGTTGGGGGTGCCCCACCCCTGGTGGTTTTGAAGAAGGGAGCGGACAGCCCTGCGGGTGAAACGGGACAGAGCTCCCTGCCTGAGCAGGGGGTTGGACTAGAAGACCTCCCCAGGGCCCCTCCCGGCTCCTCTCAGCCCCTTTTCTCCGTCCCTTTCCACCAAGGTGGACGAGTACGGTACCCAGCAGCCCATCGCTCTGCTGAAGCTGCTGCTGGAGAAAGGCGCCTTGTACGACCGGGGCAAGGAGATGAACTGCAAATACCTCCGGGATTTGGGCTTCATGGCCGCCATGGGCAAAGCCGGGGGCGGCCGCAACGAAGTGGACCCCCGCTTCATCTCCCTCTTCAGCGTCTTCAACGTGCCCTTCCCTTCGGAGGTGTCCCTCCACTTGATTTACGCCTCCATTTTGAAAGGGCACCTGGCGGTGAGTGGCAGAGGCGGAGCCGGTGTAGATCGCCTTGCGGGCGGTCCTTGATTTACGACCGCAAGGGAGCCCCACCTTTCTGGCCCGAAACGAGGCGTTTGTTGAGTGAGTTTCCCCCCATTTTACCCATTTTACGACCTTTCTGGCCGGAGCGGTTAAGGGTCGATCGCCAGAGGGGGGGAATCACGTGATCCCGGGAAACACCGTCCTAAGTACCTGCCAGTTGCCCAGCTTCTGGATTTTGACCCAGAAGCCTGACTGTGAAGATGCCGCAGCGGTCGTCAGCGTGACGAGCAATCCTCTCCTCTCGGTGCCGTGGTAACTTTGAGCGGTCACTAAACGAACCCTTGCGAGTCCAGGACTACCTGTATTAAGCAGAAAGGAGTAAGGAGGGGGGAAAGAAAAAAGAAAGCGGGGGAAAAAAGAGACCACAAAAACGGTGATGTTTTTCCATGGTTCTCTCTCTCTTTTTTTTTTTCCTTCCTTCCTTCCTTCCTGAAAGGCTCTCTCCCCCCCTCACTGCCCCCATTTTTTTTTTTTTAACCGGCAGACCTTCGACGAGTCCATCGCTGCCATTGCAGACAGAATCACCTCCTCCACGCTGGCCCTTTACGAAACCATCGTCCACGACTTGCCGCCGACGCCTTCGAAGTTCCACTACATTTTCAACCTGCGGGACCTCTCCAGGGTTTACAACGGGCTGGTTCAAACCACCCCAGAACGGTGAGCAGGCAGAGCTCGACTTTCAGGGACCGCTCGAAGTTACAACGGCACTGGGGGAGAGCGGGGGGAGGAGAAAAAGACATAAGACCAGTCCTCGGGCTTACGACCATCACAATATTTCCCCCCCCGCCCGGTGTTGTTAATAGTGTTGTTAATAGTGCTGTTATTGTTGTTATTGTTATTATTGCTATTGTTATTATTCTTATCTTGACTCTGCCTTTTCCGTGCTCATCTTTGCTGATCTGACGGCTTCTGACGTAGGTTCCAGACAGTCCCCCAGATGGTGAGGGTGTGGAGGAACGAATGCCTGCGTGTTTTCCACGACCGGCTGATCAATAAGGCAGATAAAGCTCTGGTAGGTCCTTCCTTTTGAAACGCCTAATGGACACTTCCGTTCGGGACATCACATCTTCAGACTCTTTTTCAAAAGGAACTCGGTGGCCAGATCTGAGCAGACCTTTTCCGACAAGAGAAATCCTTAATTGGACTCAGCCTTTGGATCCAGCATCCCCAGGCCTGCCTTTTCCCATAAGGCCCCCATTCCTTGGTCCCATCAGGACCAAGAGACTCACACTTACGACGATTGCAGTGTCCTATTGTTACTCGAGCTGCTTGGCATCTCAGCAGCGCCGGTAGAGAGCCACACGCCCAGGATACCCAGAGTCTTTATCTGTTGTGTTTGCAAAACGCATAGAACCTGCAGAAAACTTTCTTTTGGGTTTCAGTGCAGATTTGATCCATCCTCTCCAGATCCCAAATCAACTCCCTGCCTCTGGTTGTCACCCCTAATGAAAGATTTTCACCTACGTGTGTTAGTAACTCTGGGGTTGATGGTTGGCGTAGACTGGTAATGCTGGAGTTGGTAATGTGGGATCTTCGGTGCTCTCTGAGGTTGGTTGTTTTGATGCAGACGTTTCATGACCCAACTAGGGAACATCATCAGCGTTAGAAGGGGAGTGGGTGGGCTTTGCATTCTGTTTATATAAATGAAAGCCCCACTCCCTCCTAGCACTGGTGATGTTACCTACTTGGGCAAAGAAATGTCTGCAAGAAAACAACCAGGCTCATAAATCATCAAGGACCCACAATCTTCCTCCCCCCTCCTCCCTCCTCCTTCCTTCCAACACTGATGATGTTACCTAGTTGGGTAATGAAACGTCTACAAACAAGCCATCAAGCTCCTAGAGCACCAAGGACCCCACAGCTCCACCCTGAGCTACAAATATATTCTTCTATGGGGCTGCTAATTCTGGAGTTCGTAATTCCCACTGATGCGTGTTGGTAATTCTGGAGTTAACTGGTGGCTTTTCTGGAACTGTCCAAGGTCCAAGGCCACATAGCATCCCTGCTGGGAACGAATTTCAAAGACGCCGCTGAAAATGCACTCAGGGACCCCATCCTGTTTGGAGATTTCCGAATGGCCTTGAGCGAGGGGGAGCCTCGCGTTTACGAAGACATCCAAGATTATGATGCAGCCAAAGCTCTCTTCCAGGTATGGAACTTCCAACCTCAGGAGGAAAAATACCTTGGAAGTCGAAATGAGGTTAAAAGCCAAAGACAGCTGGCAACTCTTCCCTCCTCCATGCTTTGCTTTGCATGCGGGCAGCCCAGCTGCTTTTAACGTTGTTAAAGAGTTTCTAAGCTAGTTTTTATGTAGCTGAAGAGTTTCCAAACTAGCTTTTACTTGGTTAGGGTTTCCTAACAAATATTTACATTGTTGAAGGGTTTCCTAACTGGGTTTTGCATAATTAAAGAGCTTCCAAGTTAGTTTTTTATGTAGTTAAAAGAGTTTCCAGCTAGTTTTGACGCCGTTAAGAGTTTCCAAGCTGGTTTTTAGACAAGAAGGAGAAAAACCCTCGGTGGGATGACCCAACCCTAACACAAGAGATTTCCGGAGACCTTCTGTCTCTTCCACGCCTCCAGTTTGGAGGTTCTTTGTCATCCCACACCTCCTTCTTTGTAACCTGCAGCTTCATCCCCAAGCCATCCTTTTTGTTCGGCTTTCTGCTCGCAGGAGATTTTGGAAGAATACAATGAAATGAACACAAAGATGAACCTGGTGCTGTTCGACGATGCTCTGGAACACCTGACCCGCGTTCACCGTATCATTCGGATGGACCGGGGCCACGCGCTGCTGGTAGGAGTCGGGGGCTCCGGAAAGCAGTCCTTGGCGAGATTAGCAGCCTACACCGCGGGATGTGAGGTGAGCGGTGCAGCTCCATACCAAAGACTTGGTTGCGGTCCAGTATTTTTCAACCTTGGCAACTGTTTTAACACAAGGTTTGGAGTCCCTCATCATCAGACAGTTCAAATACTTGGAGACGTGGGCCGCCTTCTTTAATCTGCTTTCAAGGATGTACCAAAAACTCAAGATAATAAGCAAGAGCTAATTAAAAAATGGCAGGATTTTGCTAGTAGAGCGGACTGTTGACTCCTCACCCCCGGGCTCACGTTGACACTTTCACCTACTTTGTTAAAGATGTGGCAGACTTGAAAATTGACAATCCCTTCTTTAGGCTGTGAAAAGCTGATTTAAAGCTAGTTGGAGAGACATAAATTCAATAAGTAAATAAATAGCAATAGCACTTCGACTTATAGACCTCTTCAGAGTGCTTTTACAGCCCTCTCTTAGCAGTTTACTGAGTCAGCCTCTGTCCCCCAACCATCTGGGTCCTCATTTGACCCACCTCGGAAGGACGGGAGGCTGAGTCAACCGTGAGCCTGGTGAGATTGGAGCTGCCAAATTGTAGGCAGCCGGCAGGCAGCAGGAGTAGCCTGCAGTACCGCACTCTCACCACTGCGCCACCTCATAGCACAGAAGAAAACCCTTCGCATCCAAAGGAGAGGTCTTTGTAAAACCTAGCCCTAAGTGAAAACGAAGTAGGCCGATGGGTGCACCTTTGGTCTTTTTTTCAGGTCTTCGAAATAATTCTCAGCCGAGGGTACGGCGAAAACAATCTGCGGGAAGACCTCAAGATTCTCTACACGAGACTCGGGATCGAGAATAAGATCATCGTCTTCCTCTTTACGGACGCCCACGTGGCCGAGGAAGGATTCTTGGAGCTCATCAACAACATGTTAACCTCAGGTATTTCGAAAGCAGGCTGTGTTTCCATTTGCCAGCCCTGCGAGAGGCTTTGCCATTCAGGTGGTCTCCTAAGGCCTTGGTAGAGAAGATGACCGGGGCTGTCCTTTTATTTTTTTAAAAAAAATACTCATTTCTCCTCGTAAACGTTCCTTGAGTGAAACGTGGGGGGTTTTTTGGCCCCATCTTCTGTTCTCAACCTCTGGCTGGAGAGAAAGTTGTCGTGTCCCCCCCCCCCCAAAAAAAAGAAGAAGTGGGGAGACGTTTGACAATCAATAGGGGGAGTTCCTCACCCATTCATCCCTCCACAACACACATTCTCAACCATCTTGGTTTCTTTTCCCTTGCGAGTCTTTCGCTTCTCATCCGAGAACCTCCTGGGACCTCCAGAAAACAAGCGCTTACTCCCCTCCAATTAGCAGGAGGAGACCACCCGGCCACCATCTTTCCTCTCCTTCAAGGTCCACCTTCGCTCCGGCCGTGGCAACCCCCCCCCATCCCCGCTTCCAGTCGCTCACCTTCCCTCCTTGTTCCTCCCCTGGGGGCTCCACAGGCATCGTGCCGGCCTTGTTCGCGGATGACGAGCGGGACAACATCCTGAGTCAGCTTACCCAGGAAGCCATGAAAACGGGCATCGCCCCGGCCAAAGAGAGCGTCTGGCAGTACTTTGTGAGCAAGAGTGCCAACAACCTCCACATTGTCCTCGGGATGTCCCCCGTGGGGGAGACCTTGAGAACTCGCTGCCGGAATTTTCCAGGTAACCCCCCCCCCCTCTCGGAAGAGCGGAAGGGAGCAGCAAGTCTTTGTAGCTCAGGGTTGGAGTGAGAGGGGCCCGGGGTGCTCTCCGAGTGTCAGCTTTGGAAGCCATGATTGCGAGGCTTCTGCAAGCTGCCACATAAACAGGATACGGGAATAAAGGGGGGTGGTTTACTTCCTCGTGTAGTCAGAAGATAATTTAGAGCAAGCAACGGTCTTGGTAAATGTGTCAAGGCCATCCTAGTTGGCAGCTGGAAGAGGAGTGACGGGACGGAGGAGGGAGGATGGGTGTAAGCTTCGATTGGGGAACGTGATGTAGGATGGTGGAGAAGAAGAGGTGGATCTTTGAAATCTTTTGGGTGGGGGAAGAAAAACCCTGGTTTTTCAGATTCAGGGTTTTTCCCAGATGTGCCAACATGATTTGGATTAATTACTATCTTGAGTGCTGAGCGGCTGGTTGAAACTTCGATGGACCGCTGACAGGGTCAGGCGTTGAAGGGAATCACATTAAACTGGCCAGGTTATTTTGAGCAGAAGACAGGAGTGTCATTAACCCGGGTTGTGGAGTTGTATGTGGGTAAGTAACCGTGCTTCGTAAACATTCAGGCTGCCTGCCTGGGTTGTGGTGATAAACGGCAAACGGACATCCGCTTCTGTTCTATTGTAGAACAGCAACGGTAAATCTAGGATCCAGAGAAGTTGCCCACAAGGCTGGAAGGGACCCTGGAGGTCTTCTAGTCCAACTCCCTGCCCAAGCCAGGAGGCCCTGCCTATACAGACAAAGGACTCTCCAATCTTTTCTTGAAAACTTCCAGTGTTTTTACCCAAATTAGGGAACACCATCAGTGCTAGAATGGAGGTTACGAGGAGGAGGAGTGGGGGGGGGAGGACTGTGGGGTCCTTAGCTTGCTTTTTTTTGTAGACGTTTCATCACCCAAACTAGGTGACATCAGTGCTAGATGAAAATGGGGGTTTCCAGCAGGAGGAGGAGGAGGACTGTGGGGGGTTGGCTTGTTTTCTTACAGATGTTTTGTTACCCAGAGTAGCCAACACCATCACACCACTAGCTCTGATGCTCTGACCTAGCTGGGGTACCGAAACGCCCCCAGGAAAACAAGCAAGCTCAGAGACCACCGAAGGTTGTGAGGGGCGAGTGCTGGACAAGAGGACGTGGTGCTCTAGGACGGCACCAGAGGGCGATCCTGCCCCGCCGATGAACTTCGGCTCTCTCGGCGACTCGCCGGGAGACAAAAGATCCCCCTGGATCTGTCAATCCCGCAGCCTTCTCTTGGGCGAGCCAGCGCGGAAAGCTGAGAGTGGACAGCCTCTCGCTTGGACACTCTCTCTCTCTCTCTCTCTCTCTCTCTCTCCAATTGTTGGGATGAGACCCCCTCGCCCTTAAAGACATCCAAAGCGGAGACGGATTCGAGTGTGCTCTCACCCCCACCCACCCCCCACCCCGGATCATCTCGCTGCTCCGGCAAAAGGAGAGGCGCGATGGGCTTTGGGAAGATCTGGAGGGACTTCTGGAGTTACGAGACGCCCAAAGTGATTGTGGTGAAGAACCCTAACTTGGGCATCATTTACAGGCTGGTCCAGCTTCTGATCCTAGTTTACTTCGTCTGGTAAGCGTTCCCACCATCCTGGGAGAGATGGCGGTGGGTCTATTCAAAGATGCTTTGGGGGCAGATATTGTGGCGCGGGACTCGAGAGATGGCTTGACCCGGGGTACGTTAAGAACATTTAGCCAAGGAATATGTGACTTTCTGTGTGTGTGTGTATTTAATATTGCGCGTTAATATTATAATATTAGATCCAGACCGCTGTGAGGAAAGATGAAATATTGATTCCTAAAAGCAAAACAATTTGGGGTACAGCAGGAGTTTTTACAGGGGAGCTTGAAATGTCTACGCGTCGATTCCAGGGTGACACGTGTTTGGGTGTGGGTGTGGGTGTTTCTTCTTCTGAACGTGCACTTCCTCTGGGAGGCCTAATTTAATTAACTCCGTTGGCGTTTGCAGACCTTATCCTTTGATATGTGGATTAGGTCTGGGTAACTTACGGTGTTTTTTTTTTTTTTTTGGGGGGGGGGCAGCTTGAGGAAGGGGTTTACTGCTTTAGGACCGGTCAAGTTGCTCAGGTGCCAGTGATGCCCTGGTTTTTGCCACAGGTACGTGTTCCGCAACCAGAAGGGCTACCAGGAGTGTGAATCCGGCCCAGAGAGCTCCGTCATTACCAAAGTCAAGGGGGTCACCTTCTCGCAGCACAAGGTGTGGGATGTGGAGGAATACGTGAAGCCCCCCGAGGTGAGACCCCCCCCCTGAAAGCAACTTCTCCATGCAGTCAAAGGAGGAGCATTTGGGGTGGGGGATGAGAGAGGCGCCCGGCCACCCTTACCTTGCTGGAAGTACAATCCTTGGTGGTATAAACAGAGGCATAGAATCAAAATCAGGTGAAGTAATAGTACCACTTTGTAAAGCCTTAGTAAGACCACGCCTTCCTTCTTTCCCTCTTCCTTCCTTCCTTCCTCCCTAATCCTTCCTTCTCTCTAATCCTTCCTTCCCTCCTTCCTCTCTAATCCTTCCCTTCCTTCTTCCCTCC
>JANHFL010005061.1:135917-147626 GCA_032468155.1 Oxyrhabdium leporinum
CCCACGAGATCTTTTCAGGGATTGAGTTGGAGGCGCCCAAATAGATCACCACCTTGGTGTGTTGGGTTTATGGAAAATCGCAGGTGGTTTTCGATGCTTCATTCAGGATAGAATTTTGGACTTTAGAGAGCAAGAAATTGGGCAGTTCCTGGTTGGGAAAAGAACTATTTTCTTGCAAATGCTTTCCCAACCGTCAGCAATCAATTTTGTTCCCTTTGCAATGTAAACTTACAACTTAAAACATACTTACATTTTTAACCTGTTGCTTCAGCTTTCTTTTCCTCCAATCTTTTCGCAGCTAATACACAATTGCGTCAGACATTTCTGTTGTTAAGCGAATTTTGCCCCATTTTGCGACCATTCCTGCCACTGTTGTTAAGCGAACCACTGACGTTGTTAAATTAATATAACAAGGTTGTTAAGTGGCTCTGGCTTCTCCTTGGACTTTGCAACCGTCATAAATATGAGTCCGTGCCACCGAGATGCTGTAAGTCTTAAGTCACAAGTCACTTTTCGGCTCCTTTCTAATTTCAAACGATTACTAAACGAACTGTGAAGTCAAGCTATTTCTGATTTATTACTTTTATAATTTCACTACTTTATCTCGATTTGATTGTGTTTTACGGCTTTGATGTTATGATCCATGGTTACAATAAATTTATTAAGTCACTATCCTGGTTCTTTCTTTGGCTATTGACATCTTCTATGCCCTTAGAAAAAGAGGAGAGCTTCGCAGCCGACAAGTGCTTTTTGTTCCTCTCCCTTCATTCCCTCCTTGAAAAAAAAAAGAGGATTTTAATTTGATCTCTAAAGTGGCGATTGCAAATGTGTTTAGTCTGCCTTTTCAGGAAAGTCTGTAGTACGATCATTTGTGCATGTCGAGGGATTGGTGCAGCTGGAGAAACAGAAGCAAGCGGGGCCCTTGGGACCCTCATCCCAAAAACCATGCGCAGGCAAGAAAAAAAAAATGCAATTTTCTCAAGATCATTTGCTTCATCCTCCATTTGCAGCTTTTTCTAGCTGAGATTTTAAAAGCTGCTTTGTGGGACCGTTCAGTAAACCTGCTGGGTCCAATTGGAGTGTGTGGTTCTCAGTCTCCAATAATAAAATCAACAATATATTAAAACAACGAAATCGTGTTTCAACAAACAGGGGGAAAAAAGTTATTTTGGAAATAATAAAAAGCTGTAGAACCCTGCCCCCTGCTGGTCACATTTGGAACGGCACCATCTTTTCCCATGCAATAGTTTTGCTTGACATATTCATATTCTCCTAGGGGCAGATTTATGGGACACAATTCTGATCCAAAGGCTGTATTGTGCATTAAGCAAGTTCAGTCCATCCAGCACTTGATGGGGGAAAGAAATCTACAATCTTTAGAGTCTCAAGGTTTGTTTCTTCAATCTACTGAGGGGGGAAAATGTTTAACATCGTGGGGTACCGTTCTGAGCCTCGAACAGAGAAAAACTTTAGCTGCGCATCTATAAAGTACTTTTCTCCATTCATTTCTTAATCCTAGGATCGCTGCTGCCTCCGCCCTGGAAATTTCGAACCCCTGATTTGTCTTAAGACATCAGCAATTTTGACTCTGGAAAAATGAATAAATACATTGGAAGGTCTGAAACTTAAGGCAGGCAGCAATTTCTTTTTCGGCACGGCTTGGCAAGATTTAGGAACTGGATTCGGCCTGGCTTTAGCCCAAGATTTGGGCCACGGCGCTAGCAAAATGATCTTTAAACGTGGAGGGTTAAAAGGGATGGTCAGTGATTAAAAGTGGGGTGGAGTCTGGGCAACTGAATGCAGCTAGCAGTCTTTTAATGGCCGGATGCCCTTCCTGTCGCCAATGCAGAGTTTTGTTCAGCAGATACATTTTCAGAGTGCCAAGAGAGAGAAATATCTGCCTCTACCTAGGATCGAACTCACAGCCTCCCGATTGTGAGGCGAGAGCTTTACCTCTAGGCCACCTGATTAAAAGATACCGGAGAGTAATCAACAAGACGAAGAAGGTGGACGCAACCTTGCCATCGAAGACCCTAAAGAGGATCGGGGCTTTGACAGGGTGGCTGTGGCCGCCATCTTGACTTTTTTGACCTCCTGCAGATGCAGAGAACGCCACCGTGGGTTTTTATCGGTTCTTTTACCGCTTCTGTTTGGCAGGAAACAGAATTAAGAGCATTAAGAGATGGTCAATCTTTCCTTTTTTTAAAATTATTTTTTATTTTCTATTTTTTTTGGCAGAGCAAACACTTAACTGGAAAAACCTTTTCTCTCTCTCTCTCTCTCCCCTTTGTTTTGATTCGTTATTGAAACAGGAACACAGCGCTTTGTCACTGCCAATCCACTTGCCTAGTGGTCCGCTTTGAGCAAAAAAATAAAATAAAATAAACCACCAAACCGCAACAAAATGAGAACAAAAACGATGGAACCAAACTTCACTTTTCATAGAAAGGAAAAAAAAGAAAAGGAGAGAGAACCTTTTAGAGCCAGCTGCATAAATATTTACAATTTGCAGTTTTCTATGTGCAAGGATTGTTTCTGTCGTGCAGCTCACTGTGCACACTTTGGTTCTACAAAAGATAAGACTTTTTTCCTTCCCCCCCCCACCCCACGCTCCCTTCTACAGTTCAAATAACACTGCTTTTTGTGGTTGTCTTCTTTTGTGTATGTGTGTGAGTGAGTGGTGGGGGAGTTTGTTCAAAAGGCAAAGTGGAGAACAGGTCAAACTTTAATAGGCTAACATAGCTTCCTTTCCCCCCCCCCCCCAGTCTGGCTTCCACTATTTATTTGCTTATTTTAAAAAGGTGATCCCCAAAAGCACGGTTAAAGGCCTCTCCTATGCCACTGAAACAGGTGTGAGTGTTGCAGCGCACAGATTTCATGGCTTCCCTCTGAAGCAAACACAGGGCTTGGCGTTCCCCTGGCGTGGAGGTGAACGGCTGGCAGAGACGGTGCTGCCTCTCTGCGATTGGGCTGAATGGTGTGGAGTTGTGGGTTGTTGTTTTGGGGTTTGTTTCGTTTTGTTTGTTTGTTTGTGGGGGTTGGTTTTTTGGCCAAGATCGATTTGGCACGCAAACATGCCCGTGGGTAGGTCCATGAAGATTCCCAGTCATCCAGATAACAGGTAAGAGTGGTCTGGAAGTTGAGTCAGGGCAACTGGGCTTCCTGTTCTTCTGGGTTTGAAATGTTTTGCTGGTAATCGAAGGGCAGGAGGAGGTGAAAGAAGGGAGGAGGAGGAGGAAGGGGGGGAGAAGAAAAGGAGGAGGAGGAGGAGGAGGAGAGAAGAGAGGAGGGGGAGAGGGAAGAGAGAGGAGGAGAAAGAAGGAAGAGAAGGAAAAAGAGGAAGGAGAAAGAGGAAGGGGGAGAAGCGGAAGGAGGGGGAGGAGAAACGTTTCAAACCCCAAAGAAAACAAGTCGTTGCCATGACTCAGTTGCCCTACAGCCGCATACCAGGCCCCCAATTCAGGGACCCAAAAAGGGTCATCGCATTCCCACTACAGTACATGCACGCCCACAAACACAGTAGGCATCCAGAGAATCACAAGAGAACGGGCCTGAGCTTGTACACACACGTACACCCACAAACACACAAAAAGAAATACAATGCAGAAATCGCCTTTCAAAGAAGGAAGGAGGGGGCTTTGTTTCGGGTCACACAATCCCTTCCTGGAATGTACGGTTTGCAAACTCCGCCAAGGGAGGTCTGTGTGTTGTGTTCCGGTGGCGTTTGTGTGCGTACACGCGCGGTCCAAGGCAGACTAGTCCAGGGGTCTCCAACCTTGGCAACTTTTGCGGGCCTCAACTCCCCGAATGCTGGCGGAGGAATTCTGAGGAGTTGGAAGTCCACCAATCCATAAAGTTGCCAGGTTGGAGACCCCTCGACTAGAGTGAAACGTGATTTCAGCCCGGTTGAATCACCACCAAGTTATCTTTGTCAGCAACAAAGCCATCCTAAGCCGAGCTAAGAAGTTGGGGTTGGAGGAGGCGGCGATGCTGCAGGTAGGAACTTTACAAAACTGTAGGAAGGTCTAAAGCCAAGTAGCGTGACGTTTTGGGAAGAAGAGACAGGTTGAAGCAAAAGGGCTTAGGGCATTTGCTACCCATCTGCACCATATGTGTCTTCGACGAACCTCGGGTAAGTGTGGGGCTACCCAGGCAGTGCCACATTACCGGCATCTCTGAAAAGCCTACATCTTCGGCAACTGGACAAGGCAGGGCTAAAAGCAAAAGAATTAGGAGCACTTCCACTCTCGGTGAGTTGAAGGACATCAACTGGTATCCATTCACGTCAGGTTCAAACCAGCCATTTTGCACATGTCTTTCCTGAATTTGTGAATAGGAAGAGCCCGGTGTTGGCCAAAACATAATGTCAAGCCAACCTTACGGCAGCACTCAAGTAGAACATGAGAAAGGGTTAACTTCTTGGAACTGACTCAAAACAACTTGGAAGATCAGATCAGGAGATGTTTCGACGAAAGAAAAATCAAAGTTTGCCGGTCTAGCGTGACCTTCCTCGAGGAGCTTCAATGATTGAGGAGGAGTTAAAAGAGTTGGCTTTGACCGATCCAAGGAGAGAGAAAAAATCCGACCCAAGAACGGAAGAGAGGAACTGCAGGATTCTTCATTCTGGATAAAAACCAAGCTAGTTTGCAACAGTCATCAAGGTATTTTGACCTTTTCTTTCCCATAGAAGTGGGGGAACAAGAGCTGGTTTGAAAATCACATGGCCCCCCAAGGAGGTTTTTTTTTTCTGATGACAAAACTTGAGTTTCCAAAACCAAAAGACCGACTGTGGATCCTCCAGTCTCATCACTCTTCTCGCCATCTCCTAGCCACATGTGGCGAGTTACACTCCAAATCCAAATAGCTTGCCCCCCCACCCCTTCCTGGCTACGATGCTCAGAAGCAAGATAGGCGATCGGTGGTTTTCAAAACAAGGCAACGGGCAGATGCACAAAGTTGTGACGGGCTGCGTGGCTGGGTGTCCCTTCTCTTCTACCATTAGTTTTGCTTGCTGGCCTTGTAAGCTTTGGGTCGATCAGCCAGCTGTCAAGGAAAGCCAAGAATAAACCAGCTGGGAACCCACCAGGTACAACGCAGAATCTCACCTCGCTTGCAAGGTAACACGTGGACAGTAAGTGACTGGATTGGAATCTCTTGAAGGCAGCTGCATCGTCTTTGCTCGGTGGAAAAACGGACGTGTGCGATGTACACGGAGCATGCTTAGTATTTCCTGTCCTGAGAGCTCACGGAGGTTCTTCAAGGAAGGAAGCTGGCTTTTTAAGACGTAGCAGAGAACCACGGCACCTGACAACTCTCTAAGTGGCTTCCAAAGGCCAATTCTTGTCAGCTTCGTTTTCTTTGTGCCTTGTGAGATCTGGCAGTAATTGCTATCGAAGGACTTGGCGAACTCCGGCCTGGTCACAAGTAGGTTTTTTGAGTTCCTTTTCAACAGAGGCTGCACTGTGCTTGAAATCTAGAATTTATTCCCCACGTAACTTGTCTATAGCCAGAACATCCTTCCATGTCTGTGCTAAGGCATCTTTGATTTCCTTGTCAAGACTTAACTGGGGGTGGGGGGAGTCTTTAGCCCCATTTAGCCGAGTCCTTCATCCTCAGAAATTCAGAAAGTCTTAACAGAAGGAAAACAGAGAGATTTCTCTTAATTCCCCCTCAATCCCCGAATCTTTTCTGAGCTTTTTTTTTTTTTTTTTTATACATATGCCAGTTTTGCAAACATTTAATAATGCATGCCGGAGTTTAATATACTGTAACAAGCAGCTGCATCAATAGGAGAAAATGAAGAGGAGGAGTTAGAAGAAAAATGGTTGGGAAAGCAAACTTCACTGTAGAAACAAATTTAAACAACGGGGTGACATCAACAGTGTGATATTGTCCTTTTCCAGCTGTCCCAACACGGCTCTTGTCTGCTCCAGAAAAGACTCAACTATCTGGGATCCTTGGCCTCAAGAATTCAGTAAGAGAAATATCTGACAACCATCTATCTAGGGCAGAATTTCTCAATCTTTAACAACTTTTAAGAAAGATGGACTTCCAACATGGCTGGCTGGGGAATTCTGGGAGCTGAAGTCCACACAGCTTAAAGTTAACACGGTTTGAGATTCACTGTTCGCGGGTATAAAAGGGAAAGGAAAGGAAGAAAAACAGATGGCAAAATGAGAATATTCACTTTGAATTACAGTCGTGGTGGTTTGTGTGAGTTAAAGGGGGGGGAGAGGGACCCTCTCTCCACACCCCTGCCCCAATTGAATAAGCACACTGCTGGAGGTGTGTGTGTGTGTGTGTGAAAACTACCTATTTCAACTTTCTTGCAAGACACTCTTATTCTTCTCAACAGAGACAAATTTTTGAAAAATATGATGGGTCTCCCTTGCTTTACAGGTGATAAAAAGGCTCCGGAAATGATATGTGTAGGTCTGTGTCTGGGTGTGTTTGTCTGCATTAATATTTTTATATATATCTATATATATATATATATCTATATATATATATATATATTCACATTTCTTTTTTTAATAAAAGAGCTACGTTAATACATTCTACTGAATTACAGAACCATTTTGCTGGATCATGGTTTCCTCTTTGACATTTCCATACAATGGACAAACAGCTCAAAAAATCTCGCACGCCACATAAAAACCCTCTTTGTACAAGAGTAGCGACAAAAAAAAGCAGCATATAACACTGTTTTAGAGTCCTTTCTCGCCCCCACAAAACCGAGAATTAAAAATAACCCTCTGAAATAATCTGGCATCATTTCCTCCTCCCTCCCCCCCCCGCTTCAAAAAAAAATGTAACAAAAATATACCCTGTAGATCAGTGTTTCCTCAATCTCAACCCATTGAAGATGGGTGTTACTTCAACTCCCAGAACTCCCCAGCCCAGGGAAATTCTGGGAGTTGAAGTAACACCCGTCTTCAAGGGGCCACGGTGGAGTAACACTGCTATAGATGGTACCCAAAGCAGCGTCTGGAGAGATTGGCGCATTTCAACAGCTGCCTCCTCTTGTGTTCTCCATCCCTAATCAACCCCTTAACATCTAGAGGAATAATCTCTTGACGGATATTCCAATTTCTTCTCCCCGTTGTCCCAAACAAACTTCTCTCTTTCAGTTTTCTCCTTGACGTCCATCTCTAAGTTCCGGCTACCTGCTTCGAACGTGTTCCAAGTTCAGCCGAAAACTTCAGGGGCACAAAACAAGAACATCCCATCCACCCTCCTGCTTTGAATGACCAGAAATGAGATCTGTAATTCATCGGGTCGCCCTGGGTCATCTTCTCTAGATGACCAACACCACGCAGCTCCACCACGGCGGTCCCTCATTAAGCTAAGACAAGGAGGTACAGGAAAAGGGGTTGGATGATCTGTGTTTCAAGTATCAGGTCAACAGCCCGTCTGAAGAAGGTACTTGGGCCAATGCCGGAAGGCGAACCTCACCAAGAGTTGACCAAGCCAACACTCTTCCTTCGCCCTCTTTTCTCTGCTGGGCTGAAGGACAAAGTTGATGCAGAAGATGAAAACCCCCTGAGTGTTGGTCGGCTTGGCCAGCTCAAAGCCCCTCCCTCTTGGCCCTCATCCAAAATGGACTGGGGTGGTGGGTTCCATCTCCTGGTTGTTTTTTAAGGCTTTAAACCTATTAGCTTTCTTGTGTTGTGGTGGGTTTTTTTTAATCCCCTCTTTTCCAGATGTCATAAAAAAATAAACAAAAAGACTCCCCCACCCCACCCCAAAACAGCTCTGGCAGCTGGTCTGAAGGAGGTGAGCTCCCAGAATCCCCCAGCCCTGACCCGTTCCATAGCCGTCACATCCATCTGTCCATTGGTCTTCCCGTCACGGCCTTCTCTCTTCTCATTCACTGTCCGAGAGGGTCTCATACTGTGAAACCAACAGAGGTTTGGGCTCTTCTTCCCAGCCGTGGTTCTGGGTACCAGAGTTGCCCTGCAGAACGGTGGCAGTGGGTGGTGGCGGGCCGGTCACAACTCCCGTGGAAAGTCTCACCGTCAAGGGGTTGTATGGAAACGGTGTTGAACCTGCAGGAGGACGGAAAGGAAGGTGGAAGAACGGCGTTGAGGGGGCCTGGTCCAAGACTCGGGAAGAAAAGTAACGTTGGTGTGCAAGACACCCAACCCGCTCTCTCCTTTCACACTTCCTCGCACTCGCAGAGTTCACACCAGAAGCTCCCTCTTTTGAGATCTTCTCAGGTGAAAGAACTGGGATTCTCCCCCTCTGCACCACAGAATCCCATCTGCGGGGGGAGTTTATAACTCTTGGAAAGTCTAGGGGGATTTTCAGTCATCCAGGTCATAATTGTCCCAGAGGTTCTTTTTTCTGGAGGCAACTGGACTTCCTTGTTTTTCTTTGAAGACGTTTCACTTCTCATCCTGGAAGCTTTTTCAGCTCCCCACCATCCAGTCAGAGCTGAAGAAGCTTCTCGGATGAGTAGGGAAACGTCTTCAAAGAAAAACAAGGAAGCCCAGTTGCCTCCTGAAAAAAGAACATTTGGGACAACTCTTGGAAAGGGAGAGAAGAAAAGGGCTTCTTATGCATGAAGTCTCTGGTTCTCAGAGGGAGACATCCCAGATGAAGCTCCAGGGCAAGCAAGACTGGACAAACCACATCAAGGCCCAAATTCTCAGACACCATTTGATGGTCATCATTCATTGTCCCACCTTGGATTCATCGACCTCTCATAAGACGGCACCATGTAAGAAATGAAATTCCAATGCTATCACCTGGAGAAAATATCATCTAGCTCAGGGTGGTTGTTGGTTTATTGGTTCCTTCCCTTCCTTGAGGAGCAAAAAGGAGTGTAGAAGCCCCCTCCTCTTTTTCTAAGTAACAACCCTGGGATCTAGGCTGGCCTGAGAGAGAGAGTGTGGCGGTCCCAAAGTCACCTTGAGAACTTCCACAATGAGGAAGAAGGTGTCATTGGGGCTAGCTCAACATCTTCACACCCATATCAACCTACCTTCTGAAGGTCATCTGCTGCCCTGCTTCCACATGCCACTATTGAATGAGACTTACATCTCATTGCTTCCAAAACCTTCCTACAACACACCCCCCATGTAGGATTTAGTTGGGCCAAGACAGAAGACCCATAGTCACTTGAGGACTTTTGTAGCTACAGTGATTGAACCGAAGTCTCCTACTTCCAGGTCCAATCCTTCAACAACTCCGCCTTGATGGCTCTCTTAGCATTTGGGCCACCTTCTACTCTACCGGTTGCTATGACTGATCATGCATTTCCCAGCTAAAGTGCTATGTGGCTGCCTGCTCAACACATTTATCTCCACCTCCTTGTAGGAGAAGAGCAGGCAGAGCTGGGCGACAAGAGTTAAATGGCTCATCAGCCTAGAGTCGTTACAATGCCACAAACAGTCTAAGCCCAACCCTTCCAGGATCTCAATGAACCTTATCTAGTGCCTATTTAGTGTTCAACTTTAGTCGACCAGATTCTTCTCTATGGGCTTGAACATGTCACACCTTCACCCAATTTCTTGCGCCTGACACTTCTAGGAATTGCAAGCCTAGGGCCGAAGGACGTGCTAGTACCTGTGGATGATGGCCTGTCCTCCCAAACCCGGTTGGTTAGAGGTGTCCTCCTGTTACAGTCCCCGTCGGAGTGAACGGACGAAACGGATGGTGGCCTCTCGATGGTGGAGGACAGGCCGGGTGCTGGAGATCTGGCCTTCCGACTGTTGGCTCGGGCGGCAGCCTTTGGTTTCCCCCCTCCTGTGGGGGCAAAAGAAAAAGAAAACATTTTTCAAACTCCCAGGAGAAAGCCATACTACGTCAGGGGTGTCAAACTCCAGCCCCCTCGGGCCAGGTCCGGCACACGGTGTGCTTAGGGGTCGCCATGGAAACAGTGAAGGACCGGCCCACGGCCCTGCAGAGCTCCGTGGTCGCTGGCAGAGGCCGACGCAGCCAAAAATGGAGCTCGGGAGCCCGTTTTTGCAGGCAGAGCGCTCAGGACACCACAGGCGCCCCCGACACGAGCGATGTCGAGCTGGCCACAGCCCCCCCCCGTCCCCCCGAGGTCAAACACAGCCCTGATGCGGCCCTCAATGAAATAGAGTTTGACACCCCTGTACGATGTCAAAGCAGCGGAAAGGTTGGGTGCCCTCCCGACGCATCTTCCCAGGGACTTGATAACAACAGAACAAGGAGGCTTAGCAGGTAGCAGGAAAAGAGAGAGAGAGAGAGAGAGAGAGAGACAGAGAGAGAGAGAGAGAGAGAGACAGAGAGGGCTGAGAAACAATAGAAAGACCTCCCCGCATGTCACCCCAATGACAGATAGTCCTTGACTTACAACCGCAAGTGAGCCCAACATTTCTGCTGCTAACGGAGACATTCGTTGAGTTTTGCCCTATTTTACGACCTTTCTTGCCTGCTGCCGTTAGGTGAATCACTGCCGTTGATAAGCTAGTCACCCGGTTGTTAAGCGAATCTGGCTTCCCCGTGGACTTTGCTTGCTTGTCAGGAGGTCGCAAAAGGGGTTCAACAGGACGTCGCGGTACAGCAACGGTCATAAATATGAACCCGTTGCCAAGAGCCTGAATTCTGATCACGGGAAGACGCACCACCAAAAGTCGTTAAACGGTGAAAAAACGGTCGCAAGTCACACTTTTCAGTGCCGTGGTATCTTTGAGCGGTCACTAAATGAACTGTTGTAAGTCGAGGACGACCTGTGTTAACTCCAAAGTTTGCCAAGGAGCGCAGGAGGGGGCTGTAGTGTATGAGACCCTAGCAAAATTTGGGGCTAACGGTTGCCACCTTGCCAAATGAAAGGCATCACTCCTATTCCAAAGATTAACTGTTCCCAAAATAAGACCTGAAGGCCAAGCTCTTATGAAAATGGTGTGTGTGTGTGTGTGTGTGTGTGTATTTCTCCCAAAACTTTAACCCCCAAAAAACTTTGCAGGCAGGGGTAGAGTTATCTGGAAGAATATTTGGGGAAGATTAAGTCTCTCTGCTGTAGACCTGGGAGGAAAAGTAAGGACAAAACTACAGACGGAGGACGCAGCCATCTCTCTCTGCTCTGCTTCCGATGGGTCAGGTGCCCAGATGCACACCTGATCCACGGGAATACCGGCAACCATCTGGCCAACGCCAGCAGAGAGTCCAGGATCTGAATTTGGCACATCTACTGGGATCATTTCTGACCTGATTAATCTCGTATGGCTTCATTTGAGGGGCTGAATGGCCCAGAGAGATTCCACTTTGGTCTTCAAGGGGGCAGCCAGCCTCAGGAAGGACCCAAATGGCCATCGCTCCAAAGCCTAGCCTCGAAGCCGAGAAGGCCACCATAAGCTTCTGTACCAATAAAGGTGAATATTTGTAGCTCAGGGTGGAAATGAGGAGTCCTTGGTGCTCTCGGAGCTTGGTTGTTTTTGTGGTGGCCCGCCAGCGGCCAACGGAGCTGGCGGCAGATTCGGACAGTGAGGAGGTTGGGGAGGAACACGGGCCGGTCCTGGAGTCTGCGGAAGGCTCTGACAAGTGCTCTGTGTCGGAGGCCGAGTTGGGGCCAGGGCCGCCTGGCAGTTATCAGCTGCCTTCGGAGTCAGAGATCAGTGGGGCAGAAGCACAGCCGGAGCCTGTTCCCAGTGTGCGCATACGCAGAGCTGCCAGGAGAAGGGAACAGTTAAGGAACAAGGGTCGACTCGGGAGTAAAGGCTCAGGTGGACGGTGAAT